>JAQGBW010005552.1:0-11822 GCA_034698625.1 Julus scanicus
GGTAAACTTTTTTTATGCAGAATTATTTATGGGAAATTTTTTTCTGCACAATTCTGCAACTTTTTTTCACATGGGAAGCCATAGCAACATGATTTCATACTTGTTCAACTTTTAGCTGTGCAGCATGGTCATGTGGTGTATATTTGCAAAAAAATCGTAATTAACGCTACAATTCACAGAATATATTCTTCTAACTTGTTTATTTAGTTAAATGTGTATGGAAAATGCCATATTTGGTAAATATCATGATTAGAAAATGCCAAATTTGGTAAATTTCATTTATCGAAATGCCATATTTAGTAAACTTTATTTATCAAAATGCCATATGGAAAATGCTATATTTGGTCAATTTACATTAATTATCGAAATGCCATATTTGATAAATATCATGAACGAAAAATGCCATATTTGGTGAATTTTTGTTTATCGAAATGCCATATTTGTTAAATTTCATTTAATCGAAATGCCATATGGCAAATGCCATATTTGGTGAATTTCATTTATCGAAATGCCATGTTTGGTAAATATCATGTATGCAAAACGACATATTTGGGAAATTACATGAACGAAAAATGCCATATTTGGTAAATATCATGTATGCAAAATGCCATATTTGGGAAATTTAATTTATCGAAATGCTATATGGAAAATGCCATATTTGGTGAATTTCCTGTATAGAAATGCCATATTTGGTAAATATCATGTATGAAAAATGCCATGTTTGGTAAATATCATGTATGCAAAATGCCATATTTGGGAAATTACATAAACGAAAAATGCCATATTTGGTGAACTTCATTTATTGAAATGCCATATTTGGTAAATGTCAATTATGCAAAATGTCATGTTTGGGAAATTACATGAACGAAAAATGCCATTATAAAGCGAATCACCCTACTTTAACCCTAGCAAATGCTAGGACTTGCTGTTGTTCTCTTAGGACTTGTTATTGTCCGCTCAAAATAGTTCGACATTATTTCTAAGTGGGCCGTCGAACTTAAGGGAAATTTGCATTTGCAAATTATACCTGGAATTCCCAAAATAGGGCTGAGAACAAAAGGAATGACCAATTCCTAAGGCAAAATTCTTGGTCGTTCACCGTCACGTGTGCTCTTCTTTAAATGTATAAGGGCACACAAACTGATAATTAGACAGTGAGAGCAGTAAACTGTACCCGACCATGAATGCCTAGGCTATAGAGCTATTGCTCTTGTACCTATTGTGAACCGTCTGTAATAAAAGACTTTGAAGTTTAAACTTGTATTTCTCTTCGATCATTTCTTTAGCTAACACCACTCTCAGTAGGACTCACAGTCTAAGTCCTACTCGATTCACTCTCCGAGGCCTGCTTCCCTCGAGCATCGTACCTGGTGCAGTATCACAGCAGTTTGACCTTAAGAAAGTCGAACTGGTACTTCCGACCTTATCCAGCTAACAGCCTGACTTTGGTCCTTCCTTTCACTTCTCAAGTAAAAGGGCACAAACCACAGGGACACTTAAAAAGTAGTCACCTAATAATCGGCGCCCAACAGCGGGGCTATGTGTACCACGACCCGAGACCAAAAATCTTGTGCTCTCTTAGACATAGCTAAAAATAATTCCGAGATTGCACAAATCTTGTGTTTTTTCTAACCAATTATCCTCATAAGTGGAACCCAACAGCAGGGATTTTTTTCATACAATCAGACCCGAAACTAAACTCTTGCTCTCTATTGTACTGAGAAGATCGAAAACTTCTGAGACACAGAAATCTCGTGTTTTCAAGCGTTCGAGCCATTTATTCACTCAAACATTTGGAATTGAAAATTCAAAATCCAGTAGTGAACCAAACGACTGGCACGACTTACAGTTCAAACTAAATAGTTAATAACTGTTGCCAAGTTCAGTTTAGAATTTCAAAATTGAGATCTAAACGAGGTAGAAATAACGTCTACCATACGAGACACAGAAATCTCGTAAAGTGAAAAAAACCTTTTTTTACCTTCATAACTGGAGCTTAAAGCAAAAATCCGTTATTGACATCGAACAAATGTTCGGAAAACTGTACTTAAAAGTAGTACCTAGATAGTAAATACTGTCTTGATTTTTTTTAGCAAATGCTAATGCTACACTAAATAGTGTAAGCAAATTCCTAGTGCTAAGTTAGCAAAAAGCAAATAAGACGTTAGAACCCGAGCCCAAAGGGAACACCTCGCGCTCTAACACGTTTGCCCAAATAAGAAGTCTTGACTCCGAGTCCCAAAGGGCACACCTCGCGCTCAGACGCACGTTTGTACCTAAGTGATTATTAATCACAAAGCTATACTGCACGGGTAGGAATAACTTCGAAGTATAAAAACATCGACCTACGAAAACCAAACTGGCCACCGTAGTGACAAAAGGTCGAACCACTAGGAACTCGAATAAAGCGACCGTTAGGATGAACACTGAAACAAATAGAGACGTGAACTCGCGTCTGAGTCAAAATTCGACTCCCCTTGGTGCAACGATCAATGATCTAACTGCACCAAGTGAAATTGACTCATCAGTTAGTTCAATGCAGAATCACAGTGGAGATGACTTTTTCTCTCCATTGGAAGTCTTGCAAATCTTCACAAACGCAGTGTAATGATCCCTACAGTGATCCCCTTGAGGAATGTCCCGCGCATAGCTTGGAATGTTCCCGCGCATGTAAGGGTAATTTAAAGTATGCAAATGACGGGTAAATTGAAGTATGCAAATTACGGGTGATTGTGTAATCGCGATTGCTGTACTAAAAACTTCTAGAAAATGATGCAACCTGATGTCCAGGTTCACCACCAGGGTTGTGGAGTTATATAAAGTGAACCTGGACTAAGGAAAAGGGTGATTATGTTCTTGGGGCCTGATCGGGTTGATCAGCCGCTCATTGTTTTTATCGGTTTTCTGTTCTTATGTAAAGACCCGTAAGTTTCGGGCAGTTATTATCGTTAACAAAGTTTTTGTTTGAGTTGTAACTCTTTTACTTTAAAATAAATTAGTGAAGTTTAAACGGTGATCGCGGTTTTTATAACCGGTTAATTCGCTTACCAAGTGCTACGCCCTTACAGCAGGAATAAATATTCCTGGCAAAGTGTCTACGTGCTGTGCAAACTGTCCTCAATTCCTCGACCTTACGCAACAAGTCGCTCAAGTGATCGATAAGCTCAAAAGGGATTGTTCGACCTCAGAGACTGAGAAAAACTCAGCCTATGCAGCACTAACATCGCTCGTTACTTCGTCCACTAAATGGATAGACGAACTACAGAAGTGTATGAAGGAGTTAGAGCAGGCTCTAGCTAATGAAGTGAGTAAAAATGCTTACACCTTCCCAAGTTTGGTTTTATAATTAGGGGGGGGGGTGTCCAAATGGGTCAATCATAGCTGGCCCTTCCACAAACTCAATTGTAAATACCGCTCCAAGTAAGTTCGAACATAAACAATTTGAACTCTGGATGTACTCCAGCTACTTCGACCTTAATTGGTTCGAACTCTGGATGCTCTGCAACGCTGGGATTAGCAAATGCGTCCACAGATAGCATTAATGATACCACCCTAAATAGGGAAAGTTGAAAAAAGATCGACTATAGTGAATATGATTTCACTAAGGCCAAAGTAACCTCTGAGGTCTTTGCAGCTGTGGAGAAGTTCTCTGAAAAAGGAGACTTCTTCGACAGTTGGTGGGGACAAGTTCAGCTCATTATCGACGCAAATAAGCTAACCGAAGAGCAGGGCTATGATGCTCTCTTCTGGTTACTTATCGGCAAAGCTAGAAGCCATCTGGTTTAAAGAGAGGTACACCTCCAAAACCTTAGCCGGCGCAAAAGTTGCTTTCTTCTCGCATTATGGAACATATGAGACAGACATTGTGTTGTGTGAACAAATCAGTCGCCTGAAGCAACAAGAGTTCCAGTCAACTCAAGAGTTCATCGAACTCATCATGTCTAAGTACCACAAAATGTCGTACTTACCCATGCCTAAGATAATGGTACAAACCATCTTTCTGGCCTTACACCCCTCTATATCCCGACATATAGATGTTGAACAGGTGGAAGATTATGTGCAGCTTAGAAAGCTTGCTTTAAAGCAAGAAAACATGCTTCTGTCGGTGCAACAATGGTGACAGCCCATTAAGAAAAACACAGTGAAAACCAAAGCAGGAGTCCCAGTGCCCGTCCTAACTGATGCTCAGATCAGGTGGAGTCACTTGAAACCGAGTCACAGTTATCATCGAACGACTAACTCAAGCCAGAATCAAACTCGATACCAAGGCTCGACTCAGAACCAATCAGGTTCTCATAATGGCCCGAAATTTAATGTCTCGAACTGTTACTACAAGGGAGAAACAGGTGGAAATCCACAGCCTGCCCACGTAACTGCGTCCCAGTCGAATACTAGTACTACGCAGAATACTGCTTCAATCATGAAGAATAAGGTCTAGTACATGAAACTGGATGACCCTAGGCCGATAGAGGCCATGAACCGAAACCCTGACCCACAACCAGATTGTAGGGTCTGCGGTAGTAAGGGTACAAATACCCTCCACTGTCCTAAAGGATGTGGAAACAGATTTCTGACAAATAATCTGTTACTTCTACCTGTTAAACAACAGATGAACACAGCAATTGCCACCACCTCGCTGTCAGGAGACCTATTGGTCTACGCAAAATGCAGCTTGGCTGATGTGGAGCATCAAGTGTTGCTCGATCCTGGAGCAAATGTCTCCCTTGGAGAAAGACTACGCCATGAACAGTTGCAGAGCCATGGTTCAACCCATGAGTAGATGCAGAAGAAGTGTGCACCTTGCTGATCAGGTGAATGACAATCATTGCCTCGTGTGATCAATCCATAAACATACTTGGGATGGATTTTCTCAGACAGGCTGAAATCTTGGTGGACTGTGGTGGCACACAGTGGCAGTTCAAGAACCCTGTCTTACAAAACATAGTTGCAGAAGCTCCTATGAGCCTGGTGGATAAGATCGAAAAGGTCTATCCTAACACCAGTTTTGAAAATTCAAATGAAACTTCACAAGTGAATCACATAAATGTGTCTGAGGCCTTACAACAGGGTTCCCCCAGACCTGGAAAACCTGGAAAACCTGGTATAGTCAGGAAAGTTGGAAAGAACCTGGAGAAGTCAGGGAGAATGTAATATTGGGAAAAAAGTCAGGGAAATTTACTATACAAATAGTTGAACTTTTAAACCAGTGAATTGTGCTGGACCAAAGTGCTAAACTTTGGACCATATGGACAGAATGAGGGAAAATTCGTTAGCCTCCATAAGTTTTCTACTAGTGATTATAATTTTCACATCTGGATGTTATATTTCGTTTTTTTTTTAACGGGATTAAAAATCCAATTTCCTGTGGTAAAAATGCAAGTTTTCTTCAGGAAAAATAGAATAAAAACCCGATTTACCTGCTGCAAAATTGCATTTTTCGGGAATAAAAATCGGATTTTCCTACAGTAAATAACTGATTTTTCTGTGGTAAAAATACAAATTTTCTGCTGCAAAATTGCATTTTTCAGGAATAAAAATCCGATTTTCCTGCATTAAAAAACTGATTTTTCTGTGTTAAAAATGCAAATTTTCTGCTGAAAAATTGTATTTTTTGGAAATAAAAATCCGATTTTTGTACAGTAAAAAACTGACTTTTCTGTGGTAAAAATGCAAATTTTCTGCTGCAAAATTGCATTTTTCGGTAGTAAAAATCCGATTTTCCTACAGTAACAAACTGATTTTTCTGTGGTAATAATACAAATTTTCAGATGCAAAATTGTATTTTTCAGGAATAAAAATCCGATTATTTTTCTTGAAAAATCCACTTTTTAGTAGGAAAAAATAAATTTTTCTCCAGTAAAAATACAAGTTTTCTGCAGTTTGAGCTAGTCAGGGAAAAATTTTTTTAAAACCTAGAAAAGTCAGGGAAGTTTTATATTTTGTTTGTGGGGGAACCCTGTACAAGATATCACTCTCAGAAGTGATAAGGCCTAACATTTCTCGCCAAAAGAGCGAGATGAAGTTAACCAGCTACTGGAATTTCATCGTGGGATCTTCGAAGAGCCTGAGCAAGCAGCAGATGTTCCTTCATAGAGGATCGAAATCAAAACTGATGCTCAGCCTTTCGCAATCAGGGCATACTCTGTGTCACCAATGAAGAAGAAAATTCTTCTAGAAAAGGTCAACGACCTTATTAAAAAAGGGATACATGGTACCTTTCTTCTTCCCCTTGGGCAGCACCATCACTGCTGGTACTTGAGCCTGGCAATGCCAGTGATTACCGCATGGTCACGGACTTCTGTGCACTAAATGCAGTTATGATACCTGACAGATATCCTCTGCCTAATATTAATGATCTAAATGCAGAGATACGAATCAAGCCATACATGTCGTCCCTTGATCTAACCAGCTGTTACTGGCAAATTCCTATCCATAAGGATTGCCAACAGTTGTTTTAGACCATAACTCCGTTTGGCACTTATAGCTATAAGAGAATGCCAAAGAGTGCTCGAAACTGCAGCCCACTGTCAACGGGTTGTAGATGATATACTCCAATCCATAACTGGGGTACTAGTTAAATCCTATCAAGACGACTTTAACCTTGGTAGTGATACTTTCAAACAACATGCTGAAGATCTAAACGAGATCTTCTGCAAGTTTGGCGAAAGAAACTTTGGTTTCAACAGAAAGAAGTGCAAGTTCTTTAAGAAATCCATACTCTTCCTAGGACATGTCTTGAACAGTCAAGGAATAAGTCTGAACCCGAACAAGGTAGTGGTCATTTCCAATATGGCATATCCAAGGAATGCCAAGCAGCTCAAATTCTTTCTGGCCTCTTGCAAGTGGTTTGGAAAGTTTATACCAGACTTATCCACCACTGCAACGCCTTTGCACAAGCTGCTCAAAAAAAGAACCGTTTGTTTTCAGCGATGCCAGCATCCAGGCCGTGGACAAACTAAAAAACCATCTTAGTACAGCCCCAATCCTGGCTCAACCTGACTTCGATAAGAGTTTCCATCTCTATACGGATGCCAGCAAT
Organism: Julus scanicus; assembly: GCA_034698625.1. Classification (NCBI taxonomy): domain Eukaryota; kingdom Metazoa; phylum Arthropoda; class Diplopoda; order Julida; family Julidae; genus Julus; species Julus scanicus. Next base: position 7,040 of record JAQGBW010005552.1, read on the forward strand.
GAAGCCATGGGTGCCGTACTTGGACAGGGTGATGGAGAGGACTTTTGAGTGATCGAATGCGCCTCGAAGTCATTCAACCCTGCTCAAACGAACTATTCTCCTACTGAGAAAGAGGCCCTAGCAGTCATCTGGGCAGTTCAGAAGTTCCGAAGTTATGTGGATGGGTTGACCTTTGTCGTTTATACCGACCATGCTTCCCTAAGACAGTTAATAAAAACCAAGAAACCTAAGAGCAGAGTTGCTCGCTGGCTGATGGAAATCCAGCAGTTCGCCTTCGATGTAAAATACATCTCTGGAGACCTAAATAACTTAGCAGATTTTCTATCACGTACCTCAGGACAGTCTGATCCTGTGTTACTCATCCACCATTTTCTGGTGGACGAACAGCCTATCACAGCTAAAGAATTTTGCAAAATGCAGCTTTTAGACCAACAGTGCAATCACATCATCCGAACCATAGAAGCTGAGGATGACACAAGTGACACTAAAGGTCGAACCTTCACCAACAGTGGATACTCCCTGGTAAATGGCGTCCTGTATAGGATCAAGGACCCATCAAATGATGAGGATCCCAAACTTATGGTTCTAGCTGTTTTATAGCAGAGTTTTGAAATAGAACCATGATGCACCTGAAGCAGGGCATCCTGGCATAAATACCACCATAAGTAGGATATCCAAATGGTACTACTGGCCTGGACTCAGGCAACAAGCACGAACATATGTCCTACAGTGCACGGGGTGTCAAAGGTATAAGTCCAAGAACACTGCAGATAAAACTTCAGTTTCTTCACCTTCTATTCCTCCAAGATTCGATACCCTAGCGATTGATCTTATTGGTCCTTACCTAGTCACCAAAGCTGGAAGTAAATATATCTTCTCAGCTTGTGACATTGCAACCGGATGTCCGAACTTTTCCCCATCTGTGATTCAAAGGCCGATACAATGTCTCGAACTTTGATCGAAGAAATCTGTCTTCGATTTAGGACCACTCAATTTGTTTGATGTGACAATGGTCCCCAGTTTGTTTCACTAATCCTGAAACAAACGGCTAAGGCTATGGGATTCAGGCTGCAAAATATTGCGCAGTACTACCCACAAGCCAACCCTGTAGAGAGAAAACACAAAGACGTTAAAGTCAAACTCTCCATAGCGGTGGAAAATGCCCATGATTCCTGGGATGAGCATCTTGCAACTGTAAGATGGGCTATAAACACTAGCCTCAGCTTAGTGACTGGAGAAAGTGCTTTCTTCCAAACCTTTGATCGAACACCTAGGTCACCTCATGACAATGTTTTGAAGTTCAATGACGTCTGTCATGACCCACTATTCTGCAAGAATAAATTCTCAGAATTCCTGGAAATACTTTCCAGTAAACTCCTGGCCTGCCAAGATAAACTCGAAAAAGCTAGGATAGGAGATAAGGTATGGTTAACCTCTAGAGCTCAGAGCTTTGACCATAAAAAGTTTACCTTTAAGTTAACCCCTAAAAGAGATAAGATTTACACAATCCACAAAATCATCTCCCCCCCTACCTATGAGGTATGGGACACGTTAAAGTCGAAGACATTTGGAATCTATTATGCAAAAGACTTAACGAAAGCCGAAGATGAGGACGAAACTTAGCTCATACTTTGAACTAAGTCTCGAGGAAGGCCTAACAAATGTTCAAATCCATCCTCAATGCAACATGCATTACCAGTACAAAGTACTGATGCCACCTAGATGGGTGTAACAAACCTCGGAAGTGCAAACAAATGTTCGAACTCATCTAACGTGCCTAACGCACCAAGAGTACCAAGTACTACCCCCATCCAAAAGGATGTGACAAATATGGGAAGGTCGAACAAATGTTCGAACTCATCCACAGTGTCTGATGCACCTACAGTACCCAGTACTAACCCCATCCAAAAGGATGTGACGAATATGGGAAAGTCGAACAAATGTTCGAACTCATCCACAGTGTCTGATGCACCTACAGTACCCAGTACTAACCCCATACAAAAAGATGTGTCAAAAACTGGAAGTTCGAACAAATGGTCGAACGTATCCAAAGTGCCTAACGCACCCATAGTACCTAGTACTAAAGTTACTCCAACGCAAAAGGGTAAACTCCAGAAAGAAAGGTCGAAGAAATCTTCGAACTTAACTTTTAAGTCAAATGACGCCATAGTAGTCTATAATACTGACTATTTAGCAAAAACAGGAAGGTCGAACAAATGTTCGAACTTACCTTCCACGCAACCTGCGTGTGCAGTGTCTAACACTAATACCACCTACAATCAAAAGGGTGTGAAAAAATGCGGTAGACCTGCCAAAACTGATTCCAAGGTACCTAAAAAGGATCTTGTAAACCTATAAGTATGAACGTATATACGCGTACTAGGTCAGGTAGACGATCGAAACCACCTGACCACATCAATAACATTGTAATAACCGATGTGTCTCACGAAATGGGACTATTAATTGATGAACATGGTCTAGATTTAATCACCACAGTATGGCTATTTACTGAGGCTTACATCAAACAGCAAGACATCATAGATCCTAACGAAAACAACTATGTACAAAGATGTCTAACAATATCTCATTTTAGAGATATTAAAAAATTCGATGAAGAAAATCCTAATCAGGAAAATTTAGAAATAACGAACACGTTCAAAGCTTGACGGGCAGCAAACTTTTTATTAGACAAGGGTTGGGATTCTTCTATGGCACAAAGGTTCGTGAATGTCATCAATCCGAACTTCTACAATAACTTCGAAGTCCAATTGGACATGGAGTTATTGTATGAATATATAGGTCATGTTCGACCTTCGATTCAAATGAATCTTAATGCCCTCAGGATAACAATCCCATCCTGTCTAATTGGGGCCTGCACCCCTACCAATTTAAATTTTGGTGTCCAAATAGACGTGACCCTACGCGGTACTAATGAATTGGAATACAGGGCACTAATTCACTTAAAGTCACGCCCACTGACCTCACAGCTTATTTAAGCTCGAGCAACCTTTGACTCTTTCTCTCTTACTCTCCACATTTCTTTCGAGCACGTGGGTTAGTTATTATAGAGTTTTCCAGAGTTTTCGAAGTTTTTCAACAAGTTATGGCTAATCCGACCTCGGACTTAGACCATTTGCTGTCTCTCGCGAGATGATCAACACCCACGACATGCCTGTCGACGGAGCCGAACTCGACGAGTTCGTGAATCATCGTGTTATCGAACACCAACAGCATCCGACTTCGATCTTCCACGAACTTTCGGGAGAAGATCGAACTTCGGCCGTTCTTGACGCTGTGCATCAATGTACAACAACGAGTTTGTTCAACGTGGACACCGCTTCGGCGTTATTGCCTCGTGTTCAAGATCCACCTTCGACCTTCGATAACATCGTTAAACTTGTTAGAGGACTTAACTCTGCATCCGATGCAGCCTTTTCTGCCATGGCCTAGTATCTTACTGGTGATCAGCCTCTAACTTCAACAGTTGGCTACTCCAAACTAATGGAGGCTTACGTCGCAGCGGATGAAAGCCGCCATCAGAACTTTAACTTTCTCCAAATAGAGATGTCAGCAAGGCAAAACTCCGATGCGAAGTACCGTGTCCTCAAGGAGGAACACGGAAACTGCAGAAGAAACACCTGCAAGCAACAGGCCTGATCCAGCAACTCGTGGATCAAGTGGCCCAACTTCGATCTTCAAATGGAGTAGAACGTTTAACTGACGTCGTTGAAGACAACCTAATAATGGTGCAGATCACAGGCCATGATCAGCAAGCCGTGGACAACATGCTTGAGTGCTTCATCTCTACACAAGAAGCACAGGATCTCTACGAACAACCACCGCCAACTCCTACGACTCTAGCTATAATCGAAGAAATCATCGACCTTCCGTCAACGCCCAGCTCCTCGCTTGGAACGCCAGAACAAATGCTAAGGAAGGCCTTGGCTCTACGTAAGACCCTGTTAAGGGCAACTAAGAAGCCAACCAAGACGCCTGCTGCAACCGAGCCCACGGCTCCCATTTAGGTCGAACCCGAAATGGTCGAACCTAAATCGTCGAACTCAGCGGTGGCTGAAAGATCATCGAAGGCAACGGAGATGTCGGCACCTGCAGAAAAGAGGAAAAGATCGCCCTCTCCACAGCCTGGACCATCTACTCGTCCAGATGTCCCTGTCTTCAAGAAGCCAAGGGAGAAACAACCTGCCAACGTGGTCAAGAAAACAAAACAGCGCACCACGGTCTCCAGTAAGATCGTCAAAAAGACGACCCCAGCCCCAACAGGATCATTGAAGAAACCTTCTTCAGCTGACCAATAGATTGCTGTCCACACCGTATCGAGGGAATTTACCAACAGAACTGGAAGCACCTGGACCCATTTCTCAAAGTACAATGGGGAACCGATAATCCTGTGCTAGTACTTCATGGAAGCCCCTCAGAAGATAACAGAAGGAACCCTGGCCATGAAACAGTACGAGGCGAAACTACGATGTCTACGTTCTAAGGTCATGTAATAACCTGAAGATGGAAAAGGAGAAAAATCAAACAAGAGACTTACATTAAAATATATGTACCAAAATCCAGGGCCGGTCCAAAGGTCGTCCTCAAGTCAGTCCGGATACCCTGGAAGTTAATCCAGGGTAATCAATGGGATCTCACCCCTTGAGCCCCCCGATTGCGAAGGGGCTTGTGGCTCTTTCTCCTCCTCTGCTGGAGAAGGAGAGCGAATGTCCGAAGGCGAACTCGGTGGAAGAAAGGGAGATGCAGGTGGAGGTGAAGGAACCGG
>JAQGBW010005553.1:0-11821 GCA_034698625.1 Julus scanicus
TGCTTAACAACCCCTCATAAACGGGTTCCATGTCTTTCCTTGAGTATCGGGGATCGTATTTACAACTCGGCTGACGTCAAAGACTTCCACTGCGTTCCGGGTCTCACATCCTTCCATGGCGAAAAGTTTGTTAAAGTTATTAGTCCTAACTTTTACAAAAACGCCGAAGCCCAAACTGAGATGGAACTGCTGTACGATTAACGTTAACCAAGTTCAAACTTTGAGCCAGGAAGCAATTAACATGCTTCGAATAACCGTCCCATCAAAGTCGAATTTTAAAGTCCAAATGGACATGACCCTACAAGTCACCAATGAATCGACCAATAGGTCACTAATTCAATTGAGCGTCAAGCCTACTGACCTACTAGCTCCTGTGAACTTCGACTCTTCCTCTCTTGTCTTACACTTTGCTTTCGAGCACGTGTTTTCAACGATTGAGATTTTACGAGTTTTCGAAGTTTTTTCAAGTATCATGGCTGACCAGTCTTTGGATTTAGACCGACTACTAACCAGTAGTCGTGAGATGATCGACACCCACAACCTGCCTCTCGATGGGACAGAACTAGACAAGTTCATGAATCATCGTGCTAACCAGCACCTTTAACATCCAACTTCGGATTTTCACGAACTCTCGGGAGAATTCAATACTTTGGCGATTCTTGACGCGGCGCGTCATTGTACAACCACTGGCCTGTACAGCGCGGGCACCAACACGGCCTTATTGCCACGTGTCCAAGATCAGATGCCGCCTTCTCAGCGCTAGCCCAGTATGTCACTGGTGACCAACTGCCTAATTCAACCGTTGGGTACACAACACTCATAGAGGCATACATAGCTGCTGACCAGAGCAAACATCAGAACAATAACTTTCAAAAGTGAGATGACCCCCCGAAAAACCATCGAGGTGAAGTACCATGTTCTACGAGAGGAACATGCAAAACTCCAGGAGAAACATCTGCAGGCAACTGAACTCATCCAGCAACTTGTGGATCAAGTTAGACTTCGGCCTTCCACAGAAGCCAAGCCCTCGATCGGCTATCTTCGAAGACTGTAAACTGGTGGTACAGATCACTGCTAGTGATCAACAAGCCGTAGAAAACGTGTTTGAATGCAGTAGTTCGCCATAAGAAGCTCGTGAAATCACTAGCCAACTGCCACCGCCAAGTCCGACACATCCAGTAGCCGAAGAAATTGTCGAACTTCCTTACACGGCTTCAACATCGTGCAGATCTCTTAGATCTACTTCACAAAAGGCCCTGGCTCTTCGCAAGACCCTTCTCAGGGAATCCAAGAAGCCAAAAAAGTCCGCACCAGCTACAAATCAGCCTTCGGCACCTAAACAGTATGAACCTGAACAGTGCGAACTAAATTAGTTTGAACTCTACCTGTCCAACTCAGCAGCCGCTGATGACTCACCAATGGCCGAAGAAGTACCTGCAACCACGAAGAAAAGAAAAAGGCCTCCTCCACAACCTTGACCATCCTCACGTCCAGATGATCTTGTATTCAAAATACCAAGGAAGATGGCATCCTCCATAGTGGCCAAAGCAACAGAGTTGTCTCACGATCACCAGCAAGATCGTCAAGAAACCATCTCCAGTGAAGGTGATAAAATCTCATATGAAAGCCAGTGTCAACAGCTGACCAAAAAGTAGCAGCGCACACCCACTCCCGAGAATTCACCAACAGAACAGGACGTACTTGGACAAATTTCTCAAAATTTACCAGAGAACCGTTCTTTCTCAGGCAATATTTCAAGGAGCCTTCACAAAATCTGGACGAAGGTTCCACTGCCATGAAGCAGTATAACGCCAAAATTGAGACAGTGTCCACAGGCCCAGACCATTACTTCCACATATGTTCATCCCAAGCCTGGAGATCGGGATTGCGACGCCTAGCTCAAATTGACGACATTCCCAAAGCCACTCGGTGGCAGTGTTGCCATTACTGCTGTCACCACAAGCAGTAAGAATCATTCATCACACACTGGGACGGTGCCTACCAGATTCCACCAACACAACGACTCAAGACACCACTTGAAACGCCTACCTGCATCATCACGGACCACAACATGAACATCCTCAACACAATGCTCGAACGAGTCGATGATCCTGATTACTACATGTAATCCGTCAAGATGTCCGCAACACAAAGTATTCACCTACAAAATTGTCGCGTTGTTTCTTTCATGTGTAAGTAGATTGTATGTAAATTTTTTTGAAAGTTTCCACCAAATGGTAGTCTCTCTCATAGGTTAGGACTCATATTTGTATAGTTAAAATTAGCACAACTAGGCTGGCTTAAAAATTTAATGTCCCTCAACTCAAAAGTTTTCAAAAGCATTAGGGGGTATAAAACATATCACCCCATTACTTCTTCTATAAGACTGGTAAATGCTAGGACTTGCCATTGTCCAAATAGGACTAAGTTCGGCCTAAGCTACAAATGAGAAGCAAACCTATTTTAAACATCCAAATGACTCCACTACTCAAGTATGTGCCTCCGCCCATTCTCCTTTGCTTGTATTGTGCAATTTAAAGTAAGTCAACTTATCCAGTTTCAACATTAATGAGTTTAATCCCTAGGACTAATCACAAGACAAAGGGGATTAGCATACAGAAGGAATTAACTTGACCTCTTGGGACCTGTTAGACAAATGCTAATTGGGTCAACCAAACATGAAGTCACTCTTTGACATCATGAGTGTAAATTTGACTCCTAACTCTAGTGGTCAAATTCCATCACATGAGATCCCTTCAACTTGTATATAAAGGGCTTGCGAACTCTAGCTAAAGAAAAGAGAGGAAAATAATCTTAAAGGCCCCTGCACATTTGAACATTATGCGATGCTATGTTATGCTATGTCATTTGGACGTCACTAGCAGACGACTTCGACACACATAAGGAAACATAAGGCAACATGAGAAAATTGAAACAGTTTCTATCCGACCAATGGGAAGAGATGAAAATACAGACGGTCTATTCTTCCGACCAATGGGAAGATAGATGAAAAAAACAGACTTTTTTTCATTTCTTTGTGGATTGAAAGGTTTTCTTCTAGAAAATACCACACTTGGTACAATACACACTTGGTAACACAAGTACAAAAAAATACAATTTATATAGCAGACGCCGAGCGCAGAATAACACAGAAAGAGCAAGAAAGGGCAAGAATATCCTGAAATAGGCGGCGCTGCAAGCTATGTCAGAAAAAAGTCAACATAGAAATGTGTAGGGTGTTGCCGTGACATAGGCAACATAACGTAACGTTCAAATGTGCAGGGGCCTTTAGGCTTACCACAAGCAAGTCCCAACTGTAACAAGTCTTTAATAGATGGCGCTGAAAATCACAGGCTAGGGGTGGAGCATTACAACTCACAACTACAGTTTTTAAAATCAGTGACGTCAATTCCAGTCAGTCCCCAGTAAATGGTACCAATAATTCCCCTATGTTTTCCCTACATTTCTGTCTGTAAAATGTAGTGTGACGTTCCCCAGGGTCAGGGCCGCGGATGGCGGGACTGGACCCGGTATGGTGGAATGCGCACCTTACCTTGGTTACGTCATTTTGATACTTTGCCCGTATAGAGAATTCAGGAAGGTTCGAGAAGGAACCGCATTCCTGCCGCCCTGAATATAAGGGAGTAAAGGGCCGGCAGGAAGGCAGTTGTTGTTTTAGGGCTCGACCTGGTCGGTCAGCCTCTGGGAGATGATTCTTTAAGTTAACCTGTTTATACTTTTGTATTATTATTACTAAGTCCTGCAAGTCGGCAGGCACCTTGCTGTGATCACACCTGCTGTTTAAGGATGATTAAACGTATATTTGGACATTTGTAACCAGGCTGTTCTATCTTTCGTATTCGGAGCCCAGGCAGGGCCCTTACAGTAGTCACCCCAAACCACAACTTGTCCTAATCCAGCTTAGACATCTGTTGACCTAGAAATCTGCTGACCACTTTTCCTGGTTTCATAGTAGCTTTTCTTGGAAAAGGGTCGATTTGTGAAACAAAGTTGGGACCCTCAGCAGATGACGTCTATGCGTCATCAAAGGATAGTTTTGAGTTTCTTATTTTTGCATTTTTTTAAGTAAATTTACTACCATATAATGTGGTTACTTTAGCCCAGCTTTTGGCGAGTTTTCAATTCATAGATTTTTTCATTATAACGGTCCTGAAATTAAGAGTTATATTTTTCTGCATTAAGTCTGATTTTGTCCATGGTAAAAACGCAATTTTGTGAATGCAAAAAAACAATTTTTCAAATGTAAAAATGTAATCAAATGTAAGTGCATAACTTTGTGTAATTAAAATAATACAGTTACACAGGATGTTAATGTGTACTATCTATTCCTAAGATGCACTAGTGCCAAACTTGTTGGAATATGTTTTAATTACCTGGAAAGCATTAATTTTAAAGGTCATTACCCTAATGCTAATAGGGGTTATGTTTAATTGTAATTAATCCCATTATTTACATTACAATGATGAAGTACAGCTATACATAATTATATTTTTTTCAATTTTGATGAACAATACAATGAAAACTCAAGAATTGGTGCTTGTTGGCATTCTACCAACACCAGGAGGCTGAGAATTTAATGACATAATTTCAGTATGAAGTTTTACGAGAAAGAAGTTGACACTGGACACAGGCATTTAGACACTGCACTGGACCGACACTCAACAGTTTGTTTTTGCATTTGACTTGACTCCAAATTTATGAACGGGGATGAAAATTACACTAACTGATCCAGCTATAGTTTCAAACTAAACTTTATGTTAATTAGCCATGTGTCCAGCTGTAAGGCTTTATGCAAATCAAATTGGTTGTACAGAATACAGTGGACCACAACATTATGAGGTACAGTGGGACATGTCTCAGCATACCCAAATTAATGTTTTTGGGAAATATTTGTATATCTTCTCATTAATCATAACTTTAAATAAAAATAGATATCATGCTGCTTAGCTAGAGTGGATGATGGATCCCTTTGTCTTGCAGAATCAATACATTTTCAATAATTTATTGGAAATACCATTTTTTTAGAACAAGTTTTAATTACAGTATCCTATACAATATGAATTTTTTAATAATAATACTTCATTCCGAACGTTGTGGTAGTTTACCCAGAGTGAAAAAGCTACATAATGAAGCACCTGATCAGGTGAAACCTGAAATAATCAAATAAAGTGTTATAAAGTGTTCATGATTACTCATCATTACTCTCATGATTACTTTTGCCTTATATGGTTGCAAGTTTAAAATATGTTTAAATAAAGCATGTGTTATCCACATGGAGCAATACAACTTTTCGGATACCGAGAGTATTTTACAAATTTTGTTGAATCAGCCATTGTTGCTATTGCAATTTTGCAGGAGAATTTCAAGATTTTAATTTCAAATCAATCATTCCAATCGATCCTAGTCAAATCATGAGCACTGGTGATTAATCATGAACACTTTTATAATACTTTGTTTGATTATTTCAGGTTTGCCTTCATCAGGTGCATGTATGTATATATGTTTTGTAGGTTCATGCATTGCATCTGATATAGCCATATACTGTATGTAGCTTTTTCACTTTTACCCTGGACACACTATGAACTTAAACTAGTTTAAGTCTGCTAAACTAGATTATCTTAGGTAGTGTGTCCTTCCATAGTTTGCTAACCTCGTTTATTTCTCGGTTAAAACTTGGTTAGTGTAAACGACTTTTAGAAACAAGTTTAGCTGGCTAAACGAGATTAAATGAGTGAATGATAGAACTCACGTGCGGAATCATGAAATTCACGTGCAGAATTATGGAAACCGATATCCCATGATGCAATGCACTAAACGAGATTATACAAACACAGTGTCCACTCAAAGATAACCATCTTTGAGAAAGATAATCGAGGTTAGTGATAAACTAGTTTAAGTTCATGGTGTGTCCAGGGTATTAGGGTAAAAATAATTTTTAAATTGCACTCCATTCTTTAAAACTACCACAACGTTCGGAATGAAGTATTGTTATTCAAAACTTCATATTTTATAGGATAATTGAAGGATTTCTGGAGAAAAAACTACTACTTTAGGTATCTCCCAGTGGTGGAGAAAGCCCAAGGCAGCAAACATTTGATGTGGCCCATTTCTGAAGTCTGATTGTTGAATGCCACAACGTAAATGTAGTCCTGATTTTGTCCCCTCTTCACAGGTCCTTGTGACTTTTAGGGGCCTGGGGGCAACTGTCATGGACTTTATTTTTAAAGGATTTTAGGGATTAACAATTAGGAAGCTTGTGTTAAGTGACCTATATATATATATTTTTGGAATAGCTTGCAGTGTCTTAAAATAAAGAGATGGTAGGTGCGTTATCTGGTAACAGTGTATTTTTGTAAAAATGGAGGTTTTAGCAAATGGGTAATGCCTCCATTTTTTCAAAAGTTTTTCCCCGCCATAAAATTTCAAGGATGAAATCGGAAAGAATCCAAATATTTCACAAAATATTTCACAATTTTATATTATTTGGAGTGTGGATTATCACGTAGAGAAAAAATTATATGGATATTTTTGGTAAAAAGCCTATACAAAAAAACTACAGGGGCATTTTTTTTTAAAAAAATTTCTATTGGATTCATTTAATATGGGTGATCATAGTACAATTTTTTAATGTGCAAATTTGTATTACTTTGCCCACAGTTGTCCTTGAAAAAATACATGGCAGGTATGTGGTTGGGTGACTAGCTGGGAGACCCATGGTTATGCGTGTTTGTGAACTACTGGGAGAAGTTAGCCCCAGGACAGAACAGCTCTTGGCGATGCAGTCAACGGGCAGGAACTTGCTGTCTCACATAGAAGCCAGCAGGGTCTGTGCGCCCTGATGGGCTTTTCTGGTAGCAGAGCATGGTTTCGTAAGGGCTCTGCCAAAACGCATTTTTAAACTTAAAAAGCAAATCGAAACCTCATCAATGACGCGGTAAGTGAACAAAATTTCTGTATTATATCGCACAATTAAAAGTACACACTGCACTTAAGTCAATTTCTGTATGGGACATTGAACACCGCTTGATGGATGGCCAGTTAGCACATATTATAGCACAAAAGAGCCAACCACACAAACAGGTAAAAAAGCCTGCCTACAGAATATCTGACAACAACAGAGAGTGGACAGCTAAGAGCTGGCTGCACGCCATGTTTGAAATTGTTGGCATATATGGAGAAGAACTAAGTATCACTGGTCGTCACCAAGCTACAGTCTAAGGCCCTCCAGTGGTACATCGAACTATCTGGACGTCCACGTAACGTTCTAAACTGGGAAAATTTTAAGCATATGTTCATGCTAATTTTTGGTGGAGACAACACTAAGGTTTCGATCAGAAAGCGACTGGATAACTAAAAGCAAACAGGATTTCAACAACTACATCCGCAAGTTTCAGCAATTAATAGGTGGGACGTCCTTCATGCACATCGACGACCAATTGTACCATTTCACAAACAGAACAAACAACTCCAGCCTGATAAAGGAGTTGTTGTTCAGGGACCCGCAACTTGCTAGCGGCTTATGCAATAGAGGTCTACATTACGTTTAGCGCCCTCAGTGTGCGGCATGCGCGAGGCAGGGTATCGTGGAAGCATATCACGAGTCTGCTTCCCCGCTTTGCGGCGAAGCAAAGTCTATTCTAGACTGAACCGTAGCACCTGCTACGGCACCAAAGTATTGCGGTGACGCAACATATTCTGAAGCGGGGTCACCCCCGTAGATTGAATTCTCAGGCACAGGGGATTCAAAACAAAGGCTGGCTTGTAAGCCAGTTCCAAGGCCAACTGGTTCCACAACTTAAATTGTTGTGTCAGTAAAGTCCCCTCGGGGATTCGATTTTCAATTGCGTAGGAAGTTAATCCCTGTGCCTTTTCTTTCAAGCGTAACGATTTACGACTTGCCTCCATTAGTGGAGGTTCAGGTTACAAAAAAGCAATTTAGAGACCGAAATGAAAACTGAACTTCTTATTAAAGAAGCTTAACTTTTTGAATCGAAATAAAATAATTTTGGCTTCCAGACAACTTACCCCTCACATTCCACTGTTTGAAACTAGCTTAACGGAAGTTGAGATCTCCTCCCTTAACTCTCGAATCCTGATGCGATGTTTCGTAATTCCTCCGAATAAATAGCATAAATATTTAAATATATAAATAGCGGAGTCCACACAGATGAAATAAGTTTATAATAAATCCTTTCTTTATTCATAAGTTAAACACTAACTTGGTACAAAATGTACGAAATACGATAAATGGACAAGACACACTTACGTGGATCAAGGGTTCGAGAACTGAGCTAGTCTGCTCTCTTAATGCAAATTCCCCCCTTATATAGGACCCCCTGGGTCCTATACAGGGGCAACGGGGCAGGAAGGATCCAATCGTGCATTGAGTAAACTTACTTGTTGCCCCCGTATTGGCTCACCAGGTAGACAAGGAGGAGCAAATACGATCACTAATGAAGGTAAACAACCCGAATGTTGTTTACCTGAAGAGGAAGGAGGTTTAGGAAAACCCCTCAAGAAAATCCCCTAATGAATTTAAATTTCAGAAACACATTACGCAAATATAAAAATCTAATTCTTGTATTAAAAAATTCCACAGTATTGACGCGACAATGTTACAAGTTTCACAGCCCTACACTCCTCTCAACACTATCAAATGACCCTATGCACACTCAGGTGTGTTCCGTCATAAGTGGTAGTTTTAGGACATTTTCTGGGAGGACAGGCCAAAAACGTGTCATTGAGTTACGTGTTTTTTTGTTCTTTAAAAGGGTTTTCCAACATTATGAAGTGGAATTGTTGTGTTCCATTTTGTAAAAACAACTTTCGGAACGTCAATTCTAAGATTTCATACCACAGGATCCCTAAAAACTCCAATATACGAAAGAAATTTAATGTATGTATGCAAGTAAAACACTTGGTGATATTCAAATAAAATGCCATTTTGTTTAAATAAAATGGTTTGCACGTGGCCTCCATGGTCAAAGACTTGCGTTAAATATCCCAAATATCACAAAAATCTATTCCTAAAAGAGCAAAATCAATGGAAATGCTATATGAACGATGTTGGGCTGTCCCTCCAGCAAATTTGGCCACTAGAGGTGCTCATGCATGGCACATGCGGCATTTTGTAATGTAGACCTCTATTGCGCGGAACTTTGATGCTGCTGACCTAGCTTCCAAATTTAGTTAACAATCTTCCTTGGAGACTCGCAATACAGATCCCAGAAAGTATGACGTGCGACCAAAGAAATGCAAGCCACGGCCAAGCCGACGGTCATCTTCAAGTTGGCGGACGCGAAAGAAGAAACAATCCACGACTCCCGACGCGTAGTTGCCACAATTGTGGATGCAAGGGAAATTTTGCAATGAACTGTCAACAGTCTCCAAAGCGGCCATCAAGGGACAGACAAAGCGCTCAAGGTAAGGCAGTTCTTCTACCGAACAACAAGATGCAGTAGGACAAGGTTGCTAGAGCCGTGGCCTGAGATGCTAGTCGTTACCAGGATACCTTGCGAGGTTTTCTGGGAAGCTCGAGAGTGCTGAGAGGGCAGTTCGGGTATACCAGTGGTGCAGGTCGGACACTGGGGTTTTGGGGTGCACCCACCCCGTCTTTTAAGTTCTTTTTCGGGGCTAGCTAGTTGCTGCCCGCGTGCTTTGTTTTGTAATTTAACTTTATGTTTATAACTAAACAAGTTTCGGTTTCGTTACTCGCGTGTTCGGTGTGACTTTTGGATTCCTACGAGCTACGACCCTCACATGGTGGAGGTGTGGGGTCTTACGTCGACTTCTATCGAGACGTGCCCCGTGTTTGTGAATAGAACTGCGCTCTAAGCAAGTGATTATATCGACTGTACTTAAAGATACGCGAGTGAAAGACGATATGGATACTGTATCTGATCCCCAGAGTGAGGATAGCAACCCACATCTTGATGAGTTGAGTTCGGACCGATGGCAGGCGGTATTGCAAGCCTGGAACGGTTCAATGTCCGACTTGATAATCAAGGTTGCACAGGAGACACAAAAAGTTGAAGAAATACAGGTTTGTCCTGCTCTTGAGGATTTACTGAATTTGGCCATGGAAATGAAGCCAAAAGTGATACCGCGTGAGGAGCAGCCAATATACGTGACTTACCATTAACGTTCCATTAACCGTGCAATCGGAGGGCTTACCGGTGTCGGCATATCCACGACGTTTGAGGAACCATCTAACTGGAGATGCGGCAAGATGGTTCACAACGAACAGTGACCTCCTGTCTAGGATAGAATGGCCCCAATTTAAGGATTACCTACAGCAGTTTTTTGGTTTGGAATCATACAACCCAGGATTGTGGGGAAAATATGTATCCAGGCGCAAGAGACGGAATGAGCCTATTTGGAGATAGCTAATTGATATGACTAGTAAGGCCCGTACGTTAAACCCGCACACAGCAGTAAGGGACTCAATACAGCTCATAGTCTTTGGACTCCAACCAATTTTCCATGTTAATTTGGCGGGAAGACAGTTTCCTACAATTGAAGAGTTATGGATGGTGCTGATGTCTCTGGAGGAATCATTTAAGTGTGGAAGACCAAACTCCACTGGGGCGCCTAAAGCAGTTACGAGGGTGGTGAATACTGCCAATGCTGTGAATCCTGCTATCCCTGCAATAATGGAAGCTGGTGCTGCGTCGGTTGGCACACTTAAGAATTACAATTGGCTTCGGATGTGGGGAACCGGGCCAGATAAAAAGATTCTGCCCTAAGCGACTGGGCAGAAATACGGTTGCAGTGCTGAAAAGTGGTCCTTGTTTGTGGTGGCCGAAACCATCAGACGTAAAGGAAGGTGAAGAATATGTGCAGATGGAGGTCGCTTCACCGGTTGCCCAGGTGAATATTAAGTCACGAGTGGTGTTTATGGTTGTCGACGGGGGATCAGTAGTATCAGCGTTGTCGGAGGCTTTGCTGAAAACGATGGGACTATCGGTGAATACACGACTTCAGGGTAGACCTCTGTATGATGTCTTGGGCAATTTAGTAGACAGTGCGGGAGAATGTGACATCGAGTTGAACATTTTTGGACGTACAGTGGTTCATCGTTTTCAAATTTTGCGTCTGCTGGATGCAGTGGCACTGTTGGGCTGGGACTTTGCTCGTCGGACAAGGCTGATTCCGCTTCCGCTCACGGAGATGTTTTGCTTCCAGGATAAGATAAAAGAAAAATTTCCATTTGTAAAGCTACGGAATGCGCCTGTTGGCGAAGAGAATCCAGTAAGGGGTGACGCCCGGGATGCGGAGATACATGAAGATTTGGTGACAGAAGAAGCAGTTGTAGCGGATGTCGTGTTGTTGATGGAATCGGCAAAGGAAAGAGCAAGTAGATTGCAGGGATTGCCGATCCGACTTTTGAAAGCGGTAACATTGCTGCCGTGTTCCACTTCATGGGTGATCCTGTCGTCTCTTTCAGATGGAAAATCTAATGGCTGAAGCGTTAAATCTGGATGTGGGGATGCAAATTGCTTCGATTTCAGCATTGGAGACGACCGAGGTGACGCCAGTAAGAACTTCAGATGACAGTAAATGGCGGGTTGAGGAGAACTCCGAGGTAGAGGGGTTAGACTTCGTATTACAGATGGGGCCATCTTTGTCAAAGTGTCAACGGCGGGCATTGCGCAGATTATTATTAGAGTTTAGGAGTACCTTTGCGTTGTCTGTGCAGGAATTGGGTTTGAGTAATTGCCTTCTCATACTATTGATACAGGAGATCACCCACCGATATATGTTCCTCCTCGTAGGTCGTCAGAAAAGGTTAGACATATTG
>JAQGBW010005554.1:0-11816 GCA_034698625.1 Julus scanicus
ATTAAAACGTAATCCAAGTAACCATCTGATGCGTGATTTTGTCGGTCGACTCGCCCATTGGGAGCTACGCCCTTACAAATGACAGGAAATTTAAACTTGGAATTTAAAATTAACATGCTGAATTTAATACAACTAGCCAGTGTGGTGATCTTTTTCTTGTAAAATTTGTCTTAATTTCGAGTGGACCATGTCCCAGTGTGCCCCTGTATAGGGTCACACTGGGACAGTCTGCGCAACCAACTTTTAATTTCTTATAGAAAAAAACTAGTAGCTCTAAAACGATGACAAAATGTATACAGATACTGAAGGCTTGTATATTACTGTATTATTCTTTTAAAATGCTATAAGTTAAATATTTTTTCCCAAAAAATAAATGAATTATAGAATTTTTTCCCACTGTGCCCCGGGCTTCCCTACTTACTAGGAATTGCTACGGCGTTTTTTTGAGACATGCATACACCACACTACACCTAGCTAGAACCCATCATTTTACTGGGATTTCAGCAAATGCTGCTTCCAAGTAAGCATTTTGCAGTTGACCCGTATCCCCCTCAAAACCCAGCCACTCCTCCACTGTCGCATTTTCCATCTCATTACGATAATCCTTTAGGGCCTGAAATGTGCATAGCACATGCCTAACATCCTCCTTTCCATCACAGGTTGCAATCTTTTACACTTGGTCCCAATTTGAATACCCTCTTATTGGTCTTCAATGACCCCAGCTTAGCTTTGAACAGCTGTGAACTACATAATGAGTTATCATATAATCCTTCTCTACCAATTTTTGCCTTCGATTGATATACTTCCAGCATGCTTTTACAAGACATCCCTGCTCTCCATTTAGCATGTTCCCACTCTTTCACCATATTTTTAACTCCGTTCTTAGTTTTTCCCACACCCCTTTATTGAACACCTCGATCCCAAGTTGTGTCCAAGGTGTTTCACCCTCCGAAACCACCGTGTACTCCATCCACGGTCCCTAATCAGCTCATAAACCTGTCATACTGGTTATTCCTTCCCTAGCGCCCATAACCTTCGTAGGTATTGGAGCTTGCTCACCTATTCCTGTGCCACAAAACCTGACCATCTCATGTTTTTCCGGCCCCGCCTCCTCCCCAGTTTCTTAATGGCTGTAAATCTATTCACCCCTAATGCCACCAGGGTGGAAAAACATATATGGGCATTCCATATATGGCCATATATGGCCCATATATAGTTTTTCCACCCGGGCACTCTCTTATTCTGATTTGGCATGCACTCAAGCTCCACCAGTGTTTGATGCTCCAGACACAGCACATCGCCACCATATCTCACTGCCGGCACCCCCACACACTTCCAAAACCCCTCTGATAATTTGATTTTTTGAGTATAATTGAAATGCTAGCATGCATAATAATCCTCCCATACGTCGTGCTTTCATGCAAATCTTGTCCTCCATCAGTGACATATGTATTTCCTAGTACAACTCCGAGATAGTTATTTTCTTACTACTGTGATCTGGCAGCCATTTATGGACCATTCGTCATTTATCAATGTGATCTTCCTGTTGATATCATAATCCCCGATTTCACTTCTCTTTATTCCATGTCAAAGTCCCTGCCATACTTTTTACTTATTTTCAGCAACACCTGCAATTCCCCAGCATTCTCTGATATCAGTCCTACATCATCATAACACAGCCATTCCGGTAGCTTATAGGTCCCTATTTTATAATCTAACCCAGAGTCCGGTAGTCGAATTTCAAGTACGTTTATGTAAACTAAGAACAGCAATGGTGATAATGGACACCCCTGATGACCACTTTATTAACCTGGATCTTTTTTGTTCTTATGCTTTCCCAGTTAATAATGTATTTAGTGTCTTCATATAGGACCTCATTAGCATTCACTAAACCACTAGAGATTTCATATTCTCTTAAGTTGTTTCCACAATCTACTTCTATTAACATTATTAATTCTTTGTCTTACCAATTAACCAATTTCCTGTACAGACGTCAGACAATGGCGGCTATGATCAAACGAGGGGAGATTTAACAGGACCTCCGCCTTTGCAGACTGCTGCTACTGGAGGATCCCAAGTCTCGCCAGCCACCAAACCTGCGAGTGTTGACAAACACCCAGAGACTCACAGGTAGAACACCCTACAGGAACCGCCTGAATATATCCATTTACAGAATTCTTATTCATAAATTAGATAACGCTAACTATGTTCAAGCCTGTCAAACATCTAAATATGTCAAAATATCTTGGTTTGGGCCCAATATATACTGAGCTTACTTATGATATAAATTCCTACTTTAGTTTTGTTATATTGGCAATATCATAGAATGTCCTAATTAAATCATGCTAAAAAAAATATATGGAAAACCACACATTGCTAATATGGGATACTATATGACTTATATACACATACAGTATAATGACCCTATATAATTGCTGAACATTAAAATTACTTAGCTTTAAACATTCTATAATGTATTATATTACATATATGTCCTATATAATGGTTTTTCCGACCTACAATGATCAAATATCCCCCATCTCCAGTGGTGCTGAGATCCTTGACAGCAACAATGGTGTTTACCTCCACGCGCATTAACATGATTCATGTCTTGGGTATAAAACCCCCAAAATCCAAAAGTTTACAAATTTCAAATTAAACCGGCAAAATATAAAAGGGAATTAAACTTCTGCATAAAAAGTGTGATTTTACGGCTACAAAAAGCATTAAAAGTGCAATTTTTCTAAGGTCAAAGTGCAATTTTCCTGTTTTAGAAATACAATTTTCTGCATTTTGTATTAGCAACCATTTGTAGTTGCAGAGTGGTTGCATATCTTATTCACAATTAACAGTAACCTCAGATCATTAGTTTACTAATAGTTTTCATAAGTTTTTCACTTTGTCATAACTTTGCATCAGTTTACAAATACAATTTTTTTCCATAAGGGATATTTAAAGATTGAACATTTGTTATTAATGCGTTATCTTCTTTGTGGCTAATTTTAATGAAATTTAATATTGCATTAGACATATTGAGCAGCATTTTGAAAGTATATGCACAGACTATTTAAAACAAACATTTGCTCAAGCAGAATACACAGTAGTTGGATCGATGGATGTTTTTTTTTTATAAAAACATTTCCAATATCTCGCGTGTGATGAAATTTTATCGAATCTGGAAAGAATGCTTATATGCGCTTTGATGCTTCACTCTAGTGCAGGCTTTGTGTATTTGTGCAAGATTTAATATAATTGAAACTCTGATATATGGCGAAAAAAATATGCAAATAAAAATTGAATATTAAAACCTTCATGGCATCTTATAAAAATGTTCAACTATGTAAATTAATGTGGACTTAAGACTTAATTCTACTTAGATACTGTAGCTTTATCAATCCGAGCATGCAGCAATGATATACAGTCTGTTACTAGCAGGGGTTTTTTTATTGGATTTAAAATAAATTTAAGATTAAATTCTGTTTCTTATTATCATCATTATCAGGGCGCCTGTTGTTTTTTAGTATATATATATAGTTGTGCCCAACAAATCCATATAACAACCATGCACAACCAGCAAGGACTTCAATTACATTCACTTTCATTTGTGTTTTGATTGAACAGAAGATTTTTATTTTGATTTATTGTAACAATTAGTAACTTTTTGTAGACTTGTGGCAACTTCTTTATAATTTACGTACATCGGCTGTTGTAAAAACAATTAATTAAGAAACCAGGTGAATATGTATTTATACTAGTATATACACAGAAAACAGTATTAGAACTATGCATACAAAAATACAGAATATCCTACTTGTTTTCTAACCGACTTATGACCTTTGATGGCGTTTAATTCTTCTCAGAGAGTTGCCTCTCAATCCTAAGTTGCAATTAAAGTTCTCTCCCCAATCGAGGACGGTAGAGATTTTTCAGATGGGGAAAATTCCTAAGTGGCGGCTCTTTGTGATCATCTTATGCCCTTGTTTTTTAGACGGTAAACCCTCTTGGAGGAGTGGAAAAGGTTAGGAGAATTATCCTCTTGGGGAGCAAAGAGGAGGTTAAGTTGAGAGGTATGTGGGAGAATTAGTCCACTTTAACCTCGAATTTTGAATACTTCAAAAGTATCTCTAAAAACTAAAACATCAGAGCAATTGGATACAATAATAGAGAAAATCCTTGCTCTGCATTTACACAATTTTTCCAGAGCATTAAATATTTATTGCTATAATAACTTTAAATGTTTTTATGTTGATGCAATTTCTCATTGATTTATCACTGTAATTGTAATATGCTATCCTTAGGCGAGTGCACATGCAACCTGCAGAGAGGAGTTCAATTGGAAGTAGAGTAAGTTATGGAATTTTAATCAAATTGCCGCACCAGTGCGTTATAATAGTGCATGGAGAGCTCCTCTATAATTTCAGAACTTGCTATAATTTATTCTTTTCAGAAAATTCGGCTGAAAAAGACTCACTGAAGAGTTATTATGCTAGACAAGATTGCACTCAAGTCATATGCGGAAAATGCATAAATTTTATATTTAAATTAAATATTGACTTATGCTACGAGGTTTATGATTCTGCATTATGCAAGCCAATAAACGGAGCTATGAATGGCTTTTGCTTTTTTAACTTATAAGTGTTCTTGTAGAAATAAGGTTACATGACCTAGATGCGGTTTATCATAAATCAACACATACTTTATACACGGATAACGAAAATATTCAGTCTTTGTCAATCAGCCATGGTTAACACATGTTGACTAATTAAAAGGAAGAATTAATTTTCAGGCCAAAATTCTATTGCTATTTTTCAGATAACTTAAAAGCAAAAATTAAATTCTGAACAAGATGTCAGAAATCTTAGTGTCTATAAGCACCATGTTAATTAGCATAGAACACTGAAGTTTAATTGCAAAGAAAATAGTGTTGGTTGCACCCTTGGTTTCTTAAACTATACACAGGCTTGTAGTACATGCATCTAAAGCAGATCGTTGACATACATTTTTTTTCCAATACTTAAAATTTTCTTAGACTTTTTCTTAATAATATTGAATACGGCTTGTTCTAAGTAAGTTTTTATCATGATTAATTATTAAAATGGTGCCCAATCTCAAAGAGAAACAGAAAACATCTTAATGAAGTGCATAATTTCCCTTGAGCTCACTGTTTGCATCTGACTTTTTCTTTCCAAATAAGCATACATTCCCATTGGTTTTTATGCTAATGACATCATGTACTTTCGAATAATGATGAAAGTTCTGTTTGCTTTGTTCGAAAAGAAGAATTAATACTAACAACAATTGTGGGCTTTTCCAATATAAAAGATCACCCTTATTTTTGCTTCAGTATAACTGATTTTATGTACTTTATATAATTCACATGCATAAAAATTATAAATTGAATAGTACATAACTTCCAACTTCCATGTGAACAAGAGCACTATAGACAATACAATGGAAATCTTTTTATCGTCTATAGAAATACAATTATGGCACGTATGCATTTGGAAAATATCATACAGGGACGTAATAGAAATTGGACATACAATGTATGACATTTTAGTCTACAAGCAAATATCATATGATGCAAATACAAGGTCACGTGATGGCGTGGGAGCTGATATAGGATTCTGATAAAGTGCAGTAAGTTGGCGTTTAATTCAGTTTTAAAAAACATTGTAAAATGTTTAAATAATTGCCAATGAAGACGAAAACAGTTGATTTCATACAATCAGACTTCCATTTTTTATTTTCATTTTGTCGTAAGAGTTATGGGTCCCAAGTTATCAGTGGATCAAGCACATCATTGGATAGATCACACATGACTTGATATTAAATCCATTAACAGAATTTTGGTAGGGTGGTGAGGAATCTTATCCACCCTGTATATTGTACATTATATGATCATGACATTTTTGTCCAAACATGATGACTTAACCAAATATATAACCTTACAGTATCCATATATATGACCATAAACCTGTGAATTTATGCATTTTTCAAAGTTCTAATATCGTATTAGAATATACTTTATGAGCAGCATTCACGCTTTTAGCAATAATAGATGTCTGTATTTTTTTTCATGTCTGCACAGTGGCATTAAATGACATATTAAGTTCTTTTATACAGACCATTAAAAGCAACTGTTGTTTCATTATTGCATCTCAAAGGTTTATGAAATAAAATCATGTTTAATTCAAGTGATGAATGTTCCATCCAATCTTATTTATAAAACAATTTCAAGATTTTTAAAAACTTATAAAACAATTTCAAGATGAATAGATTTCCATAAAGATATTTTTCATACTGTAATGGCAGTTGTGGCGAGACAAAAAGTTATAAAAACAAATGTGAACAATTAAATGTTCAATTTAAGCAAATAATAAGAAAATAGAAAAGACTTTGGTTCATTTAATTTTGCGCAATATAAAAAGTTGTTAGACTATTTGATGATGCACTTCAATGTCATAAACCATTTTGAGTGTTTTCGCTTATTACGACGTCTATGTTTGCAAAACAAACCTAAATCCAAATGAGTTAGAAATAATATAGGAAATGAAATTATCAAGTGTTTATTCAAAGAGCAAAGGATTAATTAAAAATTGCTACACTCTATTTGTTGTAATAACACAAGTTTTATATATCAAATTTGAGATAAATGAGTGAATGTTTGAACAAATGATAATCTTTAAACAAACTGATTACTGACTCGGGTACTTTTAAACATTGACATGTAGATCGGAAATAAGTACCATACATGGACATTTCTGAAAGTGGACACATCTGGACTAATGTTCTCAAATATTGTAGCCCAAACTCTATATGTAAATGCATGCATGCATGGATTTAGTACTGACTAATTGCAGACTTGTGATGTTATTTTCTACAGCGATGGCAATGCTTTAGAAATGCTGATGAATGTGTTCAAATAAACTCTGTTAAGAAACAAATCGGCAACTTAATTTTGAATAAAATAATACAATTAAAGTTTGAAGTTTGTTTTTTTTCCTTCTCTTATAGGCCAAACTTAACGGAATCAATATACCATGAATCTACAACTGGATATTAGAATGCCTTTGATTTGTATGACTTGCTTTTGATATTTGAATTTCCACCACTCTGATTATCGAAATAGATATACCTAATGTAAATACATGTATAGATCGACTGCGGAAAAAAATAATGCTCATTAAATATTTACTGAGCCACGTCTTCCTGCAGGTCTTTTTGGAGCTGAACGTGTATTTCATGTTTATGATTTCACTTCAGAAAGATTTTAGCATAGAAAATGGATTAGTTGCTATGCAAAAATGCTTATATATTGAAAGCATGTACCCAGAACTTAATTTTATCAAACATGCATTATACTGCAATGGTGAATTGAAATTGAAAAGTAGCAGACTGGAAATCCAAAAGTTACTTAATTGTAACTCATGTGAAAATCCTACTGTATGAGACAATGGAACATCCCTTTATTATGGGATTTCATATCGAAAGTCCTTTCACGATAAGCCAATATAATGACTTTCAATTACATTACAAGTAGCTGTCACATCTATGTGCCTCAATTGTTTTTTCAATATAATCTCAATTAACCGAAATCTATTACAGCTGAATTCCTCGTTGTATGGAGGGTTTGCCAAGGCACTCGCAGTCAAACAGAAAAAGATTAAATAAAAATAAAAATGGTTTAAAATAGCTTTATGAATCAGCAAGATACTGTTCGCGTCATTTTTCATGTTCAAATAGTAGATTTTTTTAAATTAAATTATTATTTAACTTTTTGCACTCACAACTTGCCTAACTCATGCTGTCCCCTGCTGGCAGCGTGTGCAAAATAACGGACATTTTTCAAACTTGTATATTAATTTTTTTAAAAATTACCATTTCAAAGTAAAAAACAACAATATGAAGGCCTTGTTGATCCATCAAGCCACCCCAAACAATTCTCACCCCCACCTAAACCTCCCTCATTCAACTGTGAGTATCTTCGCAAGCCCGACCCATTGAAAAGGATAGGGTTTTGATCCCTCTTAACTGGAAGACCCAGGTGCCACAAAAAATAGTATTAGTGTTAAGCACAATGTGTTTATCGACAAATAAAATGCAAAGATTATCCACAACCAAAATATGAACACCCCTATTTACTGATGACCATTTTTGGGTCATCTAAACAGCATCCCAATGACCCCCATTATAAACTTATAATTGCTACATCGCACCAAATCTTTTAGGTTCTAATCCAATATAAGAGCCACATTTAAACCAAGACCCTCAGTTTTGGTTTTATTTCAATCAGCACACCCTGTTCCATAACTTTGTATATATAGTCTTAAATATTGGAAATAAAGCAAGGACTTGCAATGTATTTAAATAATGTCTTTGTGGAGTACTTCCTTTGGGATCTTCCTTCACTTTGGATATTTCACTTATATCCAGGTTTGCACAAATGTTTCCATCCAATTTTACTGGATTATTTCTGTAAATTTGACGGAATTTTTTAACTATGGAGATTTCTTAGTAGTCCTATTTTGCCAAACCCTTGTAGTGCGACAAGCTGACTGTTAATACTGTCGCCAAATATGATTAGCCTATTATGGTGCTGACTGCACAATTTCAAGAAGCAAAGCCAAAAAGCTAACCAGGTGGAATAACCACAATGAGGTCCAAGCATGCAGAATAACGGACTCAGAATGCGCATCAAGATTGGGATCAAAAGAAATCTGACATCATTGACCATTATAATGCATCTACAACAGCCCTTGGCATCCGGCTGGATGGAAGAGTGCTTCCGCAACAGCGTTAGCAGACCTTAACGAATTCATCGAACAGCAGGCTTGCGCTGCAAACAAGAACATGCAAATCCAGGCAATGAAGATAAGAGAATTTTTCAGGGAAATGACATCTTACAAATTATACTGCATGGCCTTGGGTGGAAAAAAAGTATACAGCGTAGTGTATGCAATATTATGTGCTATATACATGGCACTATCAGTATTATACCATACACTATGATCTTATGTCATTGTCCAAATACATTACGTTGTACATGTGTACATTAGTCTGAAACCAGTAATGCCCATATATGAAATTTTGTCATTATTCATATACATATGTACATTTGAAAACAGTAATGACCTTGTTTGGAATTTTGTCCATGTGTCTGAGAATGTTGTCATTGTCCATGTAAGAAATAAATCATAACCCTGTATTATGAAATTCAGTAATGGGAAGGGTGAATATATGCCGTTTAGACAAAACAAACCGGATAGAATATGCATGGTCATTTGGACAAATCAAAAATTGGACATTTGATGGTTTTTCCCATAAATGATGATATTATTATTATTATTATTATTATTATTATTATTATTATTATTATTCATTACATACACTCGACGAGTACAAATGCGACAAAAAGTCAAAACACAATAAAAACACAACAATATAATTTGAATGAAATGAAAAATTTGTATAAAATAACCGGTACGGGAAAATGTGATATGGCAACATTCAGACAGACACCATTACATATACATAGCTTTAAAGCCGACTTCCAATGTCTACAGCTGCGAATACAAGCAAAGTGTGAGCATTCAAATAGTTTGCACTTAGAGGAAGAGGAAGTTTATTCCAGTCAGAGAATGCTCGATATGGGAAACATCTAAAAATGTACTAATTATTCTTTCGTTATGTAGTAGTAGATTAGTGGAAGATCTAGCATCAGCTCGCTGGTTTAAATGGTTAATAACCCAATGGAAGGGGTGTGACGGGTTTTTTAGAGCATTGCAAGATCCGCGAACTGGAGGAGGCCAGCAAAGGACAATAATCGATTAAGCCTACAATAGCCTACCATATAACGGTATGTGGGTGTAGATATATTTAATACCGGGCAAAGAGTTTCCAAATATCTATAACGTTATTTTTTATATGCACAATCCTCATTATTTTATGTCATTTCAATACTTTAAAAAGTAATATTTTCCATGACCATATGTTTCTATACTTAGGACCTAGTATATGTATATAATAATAACGCATATTAGCATACATGTTCATAAGTGTATACAGGCATCAGTGGCGGTTTGTGTATAGGCATTGTGGAACTGCATCATCCCCAATCACTGAATATCATCGATATTCGATAACATTAATATAATGAGTCTTGTTTTGTTTAATTCTTTCTAATTTAATCTATTCATAATCTCTTCTTTAAATTATTTAGTTAACTCTTTAGCCATCCCCAAGTTAATGATAAAAGATTTTACAAAAATTGTAGGCAACTGTGCGTTTCAACTTTCACAGTTCCCGCAACAAGGTGTTTGACTGTTGTGCGCATGCGCGTATAGGAAGCTGCACGCCAGGCTACGAAGGAGAGAGCACCGTCGCTCCCTCAGTGACGAATGGCATGCTTCACAGCATTACTCCGCAGCACCTCCACTTATTTTTTCTTCGAGCCGCCACTGACAGACATACAGTTTTGAGATTTGTAAGATTACATGTGACAAAATGCGACGTATATACCGAATGGCTTTAGAGTATATTGAAAATTGCATCGAATAAAGGAAAATCTGCATACATGTGAATTCAACTTTAAACGGCAAGCCATTTGTAAACATTGTTAGGTGCCCAACGTGTCCAGTATATACATGCTGTATCTTCGACTGTTTTTATGTTGAAAATCAGTCTTACAAATCGTTCACGTTTAAGGGCAATCGTATGTCATAAAAGAAAAAATGTATCACAGAAATACACTGAAAAGAGAAGTACATTTTATATTCATACTTGGTTTTCATATTTTTATAAAGATAAAATGCAAAATGAAAGAATCACCTATATCCATCAACGTTCATCTCCAATAAAGATAAAAGCATCCATCCAATAACAAATCTTGAAAGACACAAAAGGTCCCTACCATAGAATAAAAATGACCAAATATGAAAGACGAAAAACGTGACCTGCTTCGTAAAATTTTGTCAGTCCAAAAGCAGGACGATTATATTAAAGGACATAACATCATAAAATGCCAATAAAATGAATTTATCTTTCATCTTCAAAAACAGAAAAAAATCACCTATGCGACACGGCTGGCATACAAGATGCTTCTGTCACGTGACAAATTCCTGTCTGGGAAAAAAAACTATACGACATATAGTGTATATGGGAATGTCATATATGGACATATAACAGAAATGCAACACCTGTGGCTTTACTTGTCTATATTTTGACAATGACCGGGTGTGTAAAAATACTGTCACATAAATGGTGTACATATAACAGTGTACAATGTATCTTTATATCGAAAATCTCAATTAATAGACATAAATACCATATATCTCACAGTGCAGCAGTGCATGCTGTTCCAACATGATGGGGCCCCTGCACATTTCAGTATATTTATGCACGCTAACACCTGGACCAGACAAATCCCAATGGTTGGATAGGCAGGATGGGACCTGAATTGGCTAGCGCGTTCCCCAGATTTCATGCCTTTAAGACTTCTTCGTATGTATAGTCATGTTCAAACTTTGGTGGATGAGACTCCAGTGGATACACTTAAAGACTTGGTGGCATTAATTGTTGATGCATGTGAAAGAGTCTAGGAAATGCCAGGAATTTTTGCACACATTCGAGAGAGCATGTTGCATTGCTGCCATGCAAGCCTGCAATGATTATAAGTCGCCACTTCGAGAAATTGCTATGAAATGTTCTAGTTTATGTGTGATTAGTGTCAGAAAAGTCATACGTGTTGAGAAATGACAATTAGGGTCAGTATAAAGGTGTATAGACCTTTATTGGCAGCAACGTTTCGTCTGCTT
>JAQGBW010005555.1:0-11812 GCA_034698625.1 Julus scanicus
AAATTTAATGACCCAATTAAGCGGAATGTTGTCCCAATTAAACATGTAAATTTACTGTTGGTTCCTCGGGTTAGTTTTTGTTCTTTGAGATTTGGCTCAAATAAGCGGCTGTCCCAATTAACCGGTGGCCCAAGCCCAATTAAGCGGAATCGTCTGTATTGTTATATTATAATTTGATTGCTTATATTTTTTAAAATTAATAGGATACGAGTCCGAAGATTCCAGCCGGTCATTCTTTGAGCGATAGCACAGCTGATCGCAAAGTAGGTACTCCAAGTAAGACCAGGAGATCTCCACCCAGACCTCAGAGTGAGCCGGACGATATTGGCAGTAGGGCGAGTCCAACTAACCTGGCCCAGGAATCGATGGACAAATCCGGCATAAGTCCGATACATTATAAACATGGCAGTATCAGTGGCAGGTGAGAAGGTTTGCTCACATGATGTCAATTTTTTTTTATCACAGAACTCGTGCTAAATTTAACACATTTTTCTTCAAAATTCCAAGGGACAGGTTCATCCGCAAATCAAGCGGCAATAGCATAGGAGCCGAAACCCAAACGTCCACTTCCGCACCTTCGATAACTCATTCCTCTCAATTGGATTTCCTGGAGTTTGTGGAGTTGTTCCATTCGTTCAGTATTAGGGCTCGAAAGGACCTCAAAGATCTTTTTGAGCAAATTGCATCTACGAAAAGAAGTGTTTCAGATTCGTCTCTAAACGATGCTGACCGACCGAAGTCCGAAATGTCTTGCGTCGAGTACAAGCATCACGGTAAATACAATCTTTATGAACTTGTGGTGCTTTTCTCAAAATGTTTAGCCAAATAACATTAAACTTTTATAATATATATATTATAGGGATCATTACTCGAAACAGTCCTCTCAACAATTCGTACAAACAACAAAGAAAGAAAATCTGCGATGCAATTGCCGCAGCCAGCATAGTGACCAATTGTGCTGGAGTGGACACATCCAAAAGTCAGATTATTAGTTTGGATGATTTTCGCAATTTTCTGGTCACCCATCAAGGGGAACATCGCAGTGAACAGGACATAATTGCTTTAATTAATGTAAGTATTTAAATTTGAATCCACGATTATTATCCCAGGTAGCACACATAGTAAAAAAACGTTTATTTTTGGTAAAAAGGGAAACGGTTTTTTCGAAACGTTTTTTTAACGTTTGTTTTACGTTTTCCAAATTAATAAAATTGCAGTTATCCTATCAAATTTTAATTACAAGTTTATTGTTTTGCATATACTATGTAATTAATGCAAAACAATGCAGCAAATCCAATAAATGAAGAATGTTTTTTGTTAAACGTTAATAAAACGTTTTTGTTTTTTTTGGTGATTATATATAGGGTTAGAGAATTTTCTGCAAAGGTGATATAAACGTTAATAAAACGTTTCTTTTGAACCAATTTTACAAATATTTTAAAAACAATTTATTTTGAATCCAAACATTGTTATTATAATAATTGTAAACCCATTTTTCTATAAAACACGTTTTTTTGTGGTAAAATTTAAGATCTTGTGTTCCATTTTGATATATATATATATATATCAAAACATATATATATATATATATATCAAAATGGAAAAATTATATACGGCACTTATATTTTGACATTTTGTTCATACATAAATGATGATATGTTTTATTTGATTGGTTCCATATTTGAATTGGTAGCGACACGAACCAGATCCGACTACCCGAGAACAGAATTGTTTGAGTTTTGAAGGCTTTGCGCAATATTTGATGGACAAGGAAAATTACACCTTTGTTAGCGAGAAGACAAAACCAAGAGAAGAGGTAACTTTAAAATTACTCATCAGTACACAATACCTGAAAATGTAATATGCTTAACTTTTAAATTTGTTACTCGTAGGATATGGACCATCCGCTTTCGCATTATTATGTCGCGGCTTCGCATAATACTTATTTGACTGGACATCAGCTGAAGGGGGAGTCATCTGTGGAATTGTATAGTCAGGTTAGATACAGATACAAAAAAATATTCATGGGTCACGTGATCATTGATGATTGTTCGGCTGTTAAACTATTTCATGTTTTTAGGTCCTCTTGACCGGTTGTCGTTGTGTCGAACTGGATTGTTGGGATGGGGATGATGGCATTCCACTCATTTATCATGGCCACACTTTGACCACCAAAATACCCTTTAAGGTATTTTTACTTATTAATAATATCAATTTCACAAAAAGCGTAATGTTTCGTAATATCTAGTTCGCGTATTTTGTATGTCGCATAACCTGTGGAAAAAAATATTTTGTTAAAAAATAATTTCAAAATTATGTGTGCAGTATTAAAAACGAGTTAAGTAGTTTAATTTGTAAATATTTTTTATTTGATAACTCTATCTTGTCAAATACCAAATTTGGTTGTTTGTGGATACCATTTCTTGAGCTAAGAATACGTAAACTAAAAATGTCTGTAAATAGACATCAGGCTTGCCAAGTTAGTTAAAAGATAGTTTACTAGTAATAGTTGTTATTAATTTTCAGTAAATTCAGCTAAGTGCTTCTGACAGAATCACTTAACTTTTATATAAACAAAAAACAATAAAATAGTTAGCTTTCTTAGCCATCGAGGTTGTTATTTATAAACAGTAAAGTCTTTCAGCGGGTTATGGTCTGCTGTTAAATTTAAAAAATGACATTATTTATATACAAAACATTTGAATTATGTTTTTGTCTTTAGAATGTTGTGGATGCCATTAACAAAAGTGCATTTGTTACATCTGCGTATCCTGTGATTTTATCCATCGAAAACCACTGTTCGCTTTTGCAACAAGCGAAGATGGCCCAACTTTTTCTGGTGAATATTTTTATTTTATTATCATTTTGATTTCTTCTTTTCCATATTTTATTTAAACTCATGTATGTTTTACTCTTAGGCTGTATTTGGTGAAAAACTCGTTACCAAATTTATGTTTGAAACGGATTTCTGTGATGATCCGCAATTGCCTTCTCCAAATCAACTAAAATACAAGATTTTGATTAAAAATAAAAAACTTCATGCTGAACTTACACCTGCATTAGCGTTGAAGCATAAGGTAGATTAAATTTTTTTTCATTTTTAGATTAATATCTGATTTAAAAAAATATATATTTTATAAATATCCAATCACGCGGCCGCGAATGTGATTTCAAGTGTCGGTTAAAATTACATATTTTTAATGTTAATGTTTTTTATTATAATTTATAATTGTTATATTATATTACTGATGTTATAATTTTTTTATTTTAGCCAAAAAATTCTTCCACAAGAACCAACAGTATCGTGTCCAACGCGAGCATGGGTTCATTAAACGACAACGAAGATGACGAATATGATGACGATGACGATGATGATGATATAGATGGTATTAAATTATTCTAACATCAATTACTACATTTTATTTTGTTCCATTATATTTAACTTACAAAAATGGTTTTTTTTGCAGACAAAGATATAACGATAACACGCCAGTCGCTTTCGGACAGTCCGCCGATGACTTTAAACGGACAAGATCTGGAAGAAAAAATGAGCACTGGCAACATGAGCAAGTCCACATCTCTAGGGGTATTTATTTCTATATTTTTATCATTGTGTAATGGAATAGATTTTTTAAAACTTCCCTTATTTTGTTATTTAGATACGTACCGAGTCCTTGTCTAGTCAGGAAGGTTCTTTGAAGGAAAAACTAATCAGTCCAAGACAGAAAGGTCAGATTGATCTCGACTGGCCTTTTGAAGAAGATCATCCATTACCAAAGACGAAGAAACAAAGCAGTCAGATTGCACAAGAACTGTCTGATATTGTCATTTACTGCCAGGCTATCAAGTTCCGCGGTAAAATCATAAGATTCCGAGACATGAATTCATTTAACCAAAAAGTTGTTACGGTCGCTCGCATCATAATTTTCAGCAATTGAAGAAAGTTGGATTATTTTTCCAGGTCTTTCTACCGGTAGTCCAACAAGTTCCTTAAAAGTCAGGAAGAATCCAGTTAAACGGACTATGCTTCCCGCAGCCACTGTTGTTGCAGCTGTACCTGCCACGCCACCTTTGGGTTTGTTTGATTTGCAAATTTAGCTACAAATTTTTTGTTTGATAATAATTAATTAATGTTTTGATTTTGTGTTGCAAATAGAAATTAAGTCAGATGTGATAATTCAACATCAATCCATGAGACGGCAGCCGAGCGCAGCTTCCTGTTATCAAGTGTCTTCTTTAAATGAAAATACCGCGAAGAAACTCAGTCGCAAACATCCTCAAGGGCTTATTACATATCCTTTTATCAATTATCCATGTTTGAAATTCAAGAAATTTATTTTCTGAGATGGTTTTTGAATAAAGTGTATTTGAATGTTCCTTAACTGTTTCCACTCATACCGAAAATCACATCATGAGAACTTATCCCGCTGGCATGAGGATAGATTCTTCAAATTTTAATCCAGTTATATTTTGGGCCTTTGGACTTCAGATGGTTGCTCTGAATTATCAAACAGAAGGCAAGTAGCCATGGTTTTATGTTCCAGATTTAGCACTACGGGTGCTAGCTACCATTTATTCCGGTTATACTCGATATCGGCTAATCGAGACTCTGGTTTTTGTGACAAACCTTAAACAACAATTCTTTCAGTTCTTTAACTCTAATGGACTCTTCTACAATTTGTAATTCCTGGTCTTAACCACACATTGTGATTAATTACAGATGCTGCCTTGCACATAAACACTGCCATGTTTGAACAAAATGGCCGCTGCGGTTACGTGCTGAAGCCGAGGGTGATGTGGGACCATGCCCACATGATGTATCAAAGATTCAATCCTTGGGAGAAGGACTTTGATGGACTTCATTCAGTAAATCTCACTTTAACTGTCATTTCTGGTCAGTATGTCTGTCAAAGCAATCACGCCATCAGTCCATCCGTCGAAGTTGAAATCATCGGCATTCCAGTTGATTGTGCCAAACAAAAAACCAAGTTGGTGCAACGAAACGCTCTTAACCCCATCTGGAACGACACGTTTCATTTTAAAGTAAGTTCTTGACATTTCTGAAGAAACATGTTTCACCGTAAAACTACTCGCGGAGTTTTCGGTTACGACCAAAGTGTTACGCATTTCTTTTACAAATTGCATATTTCATTGATTTTTCAATTTTGCAAATAATACTAATAATAATATTTTAAAAAATAACTTAATAGGGCCTAGATAAATAAGATCTTGTACGTTTAAAAAAAAAAAATAATAGCGACAATCCGATTCTCGAGTGTTTTAACGGTTACGAAACGCTTCTTAACCCGCAGCGATGCAATTTTTCTAGAAATAAGTAAGATAATGGCATAAAATTAACAATTTTGTAAAAATCTTACTGTTTCTTAGGTTATGTTTGAAGATTTAGCATTCCTAAGGTTTACTGTGATCGATATGGCGACCAACCACATCACCGCGCAACGAGTTATTCCCCTCAAGTGCCTAAGACCTGGTAATTATTATTGAAATCATTTAAATAACAGAATTAGGAAGGGATACGATTTTTTTATATGGAAAATGTTAATTTGTATTTGTTTTCTGATAGGCTATCGTCATGTCCGCCTACGGAATCTTCAGAATCAACCTCTGCAGTTGTCCACGTTGTTCGTATATTCCCGACTGGAGGAAGAAGTTGTAGAAATGGTGCATCAGAACGGAGATTTACACGATGGTTCGGCGAGAAAACTCAAATGCAAAACCAAAGATTCAGTGGAAACATCCAAATTAGATGGAAAAGAGGTGAGTTGGATCACCTTTCACATTCAAAAGGAATTCATTTTGAAATACGGCACATTACCTTTAGCGAAACCACTGCGGAACAGATATAAGCGGTTACCGATTATGGATAATGGGACCAAATCGCAAAACACATATTAGGACTATATATAATGTTGTCTGATGTGGTTTTAATTTTCGGTGGTTCCAATATCCCGAATGCAGTGCATGGTCACGATGAATTACAAAATATATTTCAGAAAATATCAATTTACGCATATTGATAAGCCGTGCTGGAAATCTTTTGAAAATAGTTCACAAACAAATTCCCAAGTAGCAATGGGAAACAAAAATGACGTCATTTTTTGGTCATTTTTTCAAAAAAAAACACTTCTCACGTCGAAAAAGATGTCATATTTTGGTTATTTTACTGATAAAAAATGACCAACTCAAAATGACCAAATAAAGACCAAAAAATGACGTCATTTTACTGCCTAAAAAATAACGAACTCAAAATGACCAAAAAATCCAAATAATGACCAAAAAAATCCAAATAATGACCGAAAAATGACGTCATTTTACTGACCAAAATATCACCAACTAACCATAAATGACCAATAAATGATGTCATTTTTATGACCAAAAATTACCAACGAAACTTTATCACAAAATTTACAGAACTGCCAAAATTAAGTAGAGGGAATGACCAAATAAAGACCAAAAAAGGACGTCATTTTACTGACCAAAATATGACCAACTAAATGACCAAAAAATGACGTCATTTTACCGACCAAAATATCATCAACTAAATGACCAATAAATGACGTCATTTTTATGACCAAAAAATTACCAACGAAACTTTGTCACAAAATTTACAGAACTGCCAAAATTAAGTGGAGGGAATGATCAGGGCCCTATAGCTTTGGAAAATGCTTAGGGCCCGCCATAAAGTGGCGCCCCTCTTTTTTTTGGTCAAGAATGATGTTTTTTTGGTCATTTTTTGGTCCCAAAGACGTCATTTTTTTGGTCCTTAAGATGTCATTTTGGATTCACATTTTCATGTCATTTTTTGATTATTTTTTATGGTAAAAAATGACGTCTTTTTAACCAACAAAAATGACGTCTAAATGACGAACTTTGCTACCTGGGTTGTTATTGTCTGATTTATGACAGTTAGGATGACAAACACAAATGGAAAACAAGTTTTAGTGAAAACACAATTGGAAAAAAGTTTGTTAGTTGCAAAAATACAGAAAGTCAAATTTAGCGACAGTTAACCCGAGTGAAAACCAACAGCTCCTTTGGGACAAACTCAAGTTAAACAAATGTTGTTCATAACAAACACTATTGTAAAACAAGGTTTTGCGATTAGCACAAGTCTAGAAGTTGTTAATGAGTTATCCATTTTTTTAGGTTCCACCCGTAAGTAACTGTCCGCTGAAGAGGAGGATGTTTTTTCTTATGGTATATGGAGTTTTACCAGACGAACCATACACGATTTTGAAAATAACTCAGGAAAGCACGACGCAGGAAGTAATTCAACAGGTATTTGAATTTCTCATTCGCATCATTGTATTTTTGTATAAAAATGACAATTTCAGTTTGTATCGCAGGCATTATCGAAAGGCAATAAAATCATCGATCGTCCAGAAGATTATGTGATAATCGAAGAAGTGCATAAAGGGTGGGAAAAGAAAGATTTGGATAAATCTACGGTGCAGAGGATCTTAGGGCCTGATGAAAGACCTCTGGAAGCACAAGCTAGGTGGAAAGGAGAAGGAAAATTTATACTGAAGAAAACGGGTGATGTAAGTTCATTTCAAATGATTTAAATTCCAAAACCTGTATCGACATGTCAAAATTTAATTACTTATTTCTTATTTTATGTAATTTCTCGTAAACAGGATCCTAGTAGTCGTGCGTGGATAAGTACAATACTGAGCTGTGCTACCAAAGAAAGGGTAAGATGTTGTTAAATATTAATTTTAGCTAAAATTCGTAACAATTTTATAATAATAATGTCATGGAATCTCGATTAGCCGAGTTTATCGATGATCGTGCCCAACGCGAATAACCGAAAACTCGTATGGCCTCAACAATTTCATGTCAAAAATAAATTGTACTAATATTTCCCCAAATAAACATTTTTGAAAAAGTGGTTTACAGTATTTACAAAATGCATAACATTTTTAAGCCTCAATTATCCGAGTTTATCGATGATCGTGCCGAACGCGGATAACCGAAAACTCGCATGGCCTCTACAATTTCATGTCAAAAATAAATTATACTAATATTTCCCCAAATAAACATTTTTGAAAAAAGTGATTTGCAGTATTTACAAATTACAGTGCATTAATTTTGTAAAAAGACGGCTTTGATAATACGAGCACTCGATTAATCGGGAGTCGGCATACGAATCGCTGTTCATAATTGTAATTTATGTTTTACTATTTTCAAGATAATTTTTTTAAAATTCTTATAGAAACGTCAAGGATCTGAATTGGGCAATGAAGATTTAAATGACTGGGAAGAAGAGGAAACATTTTTAGTTTGTGTTCACAATGTCTCCCCAGAAATTCCTTATGCAATTTTAAAAGCGCCCATTTCAAGCACGTCACACAATATCATAACACAGGTAATTTTTAATATCTTACTTAATTGAAAACATAATATTTTTAGGATTGGAAATTTCAATTTTGTGATTTTCTATTAACTATTTCTTTTTCAGGCTTTGGTAAAAGCTAGACGAATGGATGATCCGACCAAATTTGTACTCATCGAAGTGCTCGAATACGGTCAATTATCCGACAATCCTTCTGGATCTATGAAAAGAAGGACAAGGACAGAAACGAGGACTCTTGAGGATCACGAAAGTGTCTATCATGCCCAAGCTTCTTGGAAAACAATGGGAAAGTTTTTACTCAGAGATAAAGATGAGGTTAGAAAAACTACCGCAATTTGAATTCATGAAATTTTATAAGATATTACTACTTACGCAACAAAAAAAAGTTCACTTTACGATAAAACTATCGCAATTTAAATATTTCAGGATTTCTCTTTGGAAGATGAGATATAATTTTTTTTTTTTTAGATTACCTGTGATAAAAAGCAAGTTACGAAGAAACCGCACACATTAGGAAGGCTCGCAAAAATCAAGATTTCATCCGGTCATAAGCAAAAGGAAAAGATTTCCGTGCGGGAGATATTCGATGGTAAATATTTTGTCAAAATTTGAAATACAACGTAAGTTACGTAACACTAAACCCATTCGAGTTTTTGAAACATGTATTTGTACGTGTTTGTTTGTGCTACTTTATTTTAGAATTTTCTCCAAAATGCAAGAGTTACAATTTGGTGGGAGAAAGACAAATACAGGGTCTTCGACAGGAAGCAAAATCCGGTAGTTTTGAGGATGTTTCTTCCAATCCGAGGCTGGTTCACAGTGAGGAAGAAGTTCAGTCTGAGGATGATAATCACGATCTCAAATCTGCTGTTGCAAAGTTAAAGAAAGTTTCCTTGATGAAACTCAAAGTCTGGAGTTGAGACAAGTCGAGGGTAAGCATATTTTGGAAATTGATTTACACATTATCCCATACTATACAAAAATTGTGTGAACTTTTTTGGATGTACGCAGTGGTGCCCACGAGGAGGAGAAGGGGGTATTATTTGAGAATTTTAGGGGGAGATCAACTATGTGATTTTTGTTTTGGTAACGAAGTTTGAATCATATACGTAACCCCTTCCCGTCCCTTCATCACCCCCACTTTGCCCTCCTTGCCCCTTTTCCCCTTTTCCCCTTCCTTCTCCCTTTCCACCTTTTACCCACTGTGTCCTCCTTTCACCCCCTTTGTCCCTTTCCACCCCCTTTGCCCTCCTTTTACACCCTCTCACCCCTTTTCGTCCCCTTTCCTTCTTTTCACCCTCTATGCCCATCTTTCGCCCCCTTTGCCCTCCTTTCACCCACTTTGTACTCCTTTTTCCCTCCATTTTCCTCCTTTCTTCCCCCTTTTCTCCCGTTGTCCTCCTCCTTCCCCTCTCATTTTTGTGACAATTGCGACCAAGGGATGGGGATGCTTCTGTAATGTGACATCACACAATCAAAATTTATTTCAAACGGTAAAAAATGTGCAGTAAAATTTTTAAAAATTTTTTTAACATTTGAAATTTTGAATAGCAGTCGGGAAAAAAAGATTTGGGTCTTGTAGAGACTTAACTTTCTTCCCTATAAAATTATAAAAGAATATATGTATAATTATTTAAAAATAATTGTGGGGGGGGGGGGAAAGAGAATATTCGACGGGTTGTGACATCATTATGGATTTGGTGTAATAAAATTTGTGACAATTGTGACCAAGGGGTGAGGGGTGTTTAAAAAGAGGCAAAAAAGTGTGACATAATTTAGGGATCACCACTTATCCACATTTGCATAATCTGCATTTGGAAAAAATTGCATTCCACGGTCAAAAGTCCAAGATCAATTTATATAGTAAACCAGTTATTTTGAGAAAGTTCAATGGTCACACATTTGCATAATTTGCAATAAGCATGCTGAATTTTTGGCATTTCAAAACCAGGTTTTGACTTCAACCTGACATTTTGTAAAATAACTTTCTGCAAGTGCGTCGGGGTTTTTTTTTTTTGTAAGTTTGTTAAAGTGATATTTTTTGTGTTTCTTCAGCGCACCTTGAAACGTGTGAAACCCCTTTACACGATGAGTTTGCAACAGCCTACCATCGTTAAAAGTTGAAGCATTTGGATGGACAATGGTCATCATTGGTGCATTTTTACGTGAAATACCGTAGTCGGATTTGCGGCCATCAGCCAGCTCGAAGTCGGCAGTCAGTTGGAAGGTAAAAAAAGAAGCATAATACGAACATATAATGTAAGTAAAATGAAATAAAACACGAATCAAAGAACTAAAGTGTAAAATGTTGTTCAGCAATTAACACTGATGGACAATTAAGAGTGTAAATATACAAGATGTCGTTTCCCGAGTAAAAAACCCATGTTTCAGAACCCCGAGCAATGTTGAGAGTTGAATCGGATGAGGGTTTTGAAACAGACTTGAAGTGCCTACGAGGAAGTTTGTTGTAAATTTACCAGATGAGGAATTTTGCTCGTTCATTATATTGGTTTATACGTATCGAAGGTTTAAAAGCCGGAATTAGCTAACGGAAACTTAATTTTTGTCCCTTTTATTCACCAGGTAGTGATAATAGCCACTTTTTTCCGACTGTCTGCACTTATCGTACCAACTCTTGTAACTTTTCAAGAACTTGTATTAAAAAATCTGATTTTTACTTTAAGGTACAGTTTAAACCGCATTTGAAACACTGGTGATGAGTTGTGACCGCATTTGTGATTAATAATTGACCAACATGTTTGTTTTTGTTGAGACGCCCTGACAGTAAGAAAATTACAGATAACAGGAATAATTGATTAATGTAGGATTAAAAATATAAAATGTTAAAATTAATCTAGAGCACTATTGACCGAAAAACAGAAAATGCGGCAGGCACATGTACCCGTATATCTGTTGTCTTTGGGGTAGTGTGACGAGGTATTGATGGGATGGGTAACTTACCTTTTTTTTTCCCCTGACCTTTTTCCTTGCCTGGGTGTGTCCTGATGTCCTGAATACCTGAAATGAAAAGATACAACCAAAAGGGAAATTCGTTTTTAAAAAAAAAGAAACAAAAACATTAAATTAATTTTGTCAAGCAATTTGCATTAATTGCTTGCATGGGTGAAGAATCTCCTTTATCCTACCCCCTTACCTTATATTAGGTCCAGTGGCCCAGGTGGCGCCACGGTTAGATTTTTCCTTTTCTTTGGGGCCGCCATGTCCCCGCTCTCGAGCGGGGGACTCGAGGAAAGTGGGAGGACGCGAGGAGAGTGGGGGAGCGTAAGGAGAGGCGGGTACCCGAGAAGAGGCGGGGACCTAAGGAGAGGCAGGGACCTAAGGAGAGGCGGGGACCTAGGGAGAGGCGGGGACCTAGGGAGAGGCGGGGACCTAGGGAGAGGCGGGGACCTAGGGAGAGGCGGGGACCTAGGGAGA
>JAQGBW010005556.1:0-11811 GCA_034698625.1 Julus scanicus
TAGACGTCTTCCGACGGCTCGACGTCTAAAAGACGTCTTTCGACGTCTTTCAGACGTCGATGTGCTACGTGGGATATGCCTTAGAAATTGAGGCATCGGCATTATAAGAAGTTTCGCTAGTGGGCTCTTTCTCGTCAGGTTCAGAATAATCGCTATCATGTAAAGCAGGATCAGATCTAACACATGGTAATATGCAGTGATTAACAGTTAGCAAAGGAGCCACATAATTAACAAGTCATATTTAAGAATGTGACAAAGGAACTTGTGCAGCTTGACCATCTGCAGTTAACGCAGTCTTTTTAACAACTATGTTTTCATTACAAATGTTAATTAAATCTTTTTTCAATTGTGCATTTACATTTTGCCAATGCTGTCTTACGGACCTTGGAAACATAACTAAATTGCTTTACTTCCCTTTTTGACGTTCGCCACGACCACCAGCCCTGTCCTTCGAGTACCGGAACCAGTTTTTTGACTCCTTCAATGCCATCAAGTGGAGCATTCAATTGACGGACCTTACAGCATCCGAAAATTTATTAAAAAAGATATCGTTCATCAGCTAAGATCATATTTTATAAACAACAATTTGCATGACATCTGTAAACAATATTAAATACTATAATTCCACACAATATAAAAAACCTACCGAAAATAATTTTCACGAGTGGGGATTTGAAAAATTTCAGGTGGTTTATTTTCTCCAGTCCAATTGATGTTATTGGCGAGTTTAGGAGAGATTAATTTCGCAAGAATTTTGCGAACATTGTATCCGACACTTTTGTTTGTGCCACCAAACATTGATAGGTATAGTTGACCTAAATTAAAAAAAATTACATCTTACTTAAATGTTTAACTCTGATAATTAATCGCGACATAGCACGAAGCTCGGTAAAAGAATTTTAGTGGTTGTCATTAGGAGCCAATTGTAAACAAGAAATAAATGTAAAGAAAAAAATTACTTAGTATTTTGTTTCTGTTCGAGTCGTTTGTTAACCAGTTCTCCAAAAAACTGATGTCGGCTTTCTGCTTAAAGGGTA
Organism: Julus scanicus; assembly: GCA_034698625.1. Taxonomy (NCBI): domain Eukaryota; kingdom Metazoa; phylum Arthropoda; class Diplopoda; order Julida; family Julidae; genus Julus; species Julus scanicus. Next base: position 1,038 of record JAQGBW010005556.1, read on the forward strand.
GAGGCGGTAGATCTTTTTTGGTTACGAATGATCCACTTTCAAGAAGCTTTAGAAAAATTTTAAAACCCACTTGTTCAAGGGAAATCAATTTTTGACGATTTTTTTTTGTTTCTTTAATATGGTCTCCATAAGTTCTGAAAATAGTAAAACAATCAATTTTAAAAATGCTTAATTGAAATTATTAAATCATGATCACAGCACAATTCGTAAGTCTTTAAAACTTACATCTGTTAGTCAATACAGCGAAGCAATCTGTTGTAACATTCGTGCTTAATGATGATTGCAAGCTCTGGAAATTACCTGCTCAACCAAACAAATCATTGTAAACATGCAAAAATTTCTTGTATTTACATTTTTAATTTCTTTTTTTTTAAAAATTGCTCTCAACTTACTTTCAATGTTACTGACAATAATCTGGGAATTGTTGTCCTCTTCAGATGAGCTTCTGATTCGTGGCTCTACAAAATAAGTAAAGGGGAAAATCCACTTTATAGTTTTAATAAATTTTGCATTCGCAGCGAGCTGCCAAACACAACTAACATTACAATTACTTTGTGGTTGTGCAACATTGGTTTTGGTGAGTTGTGCGACTACTCGTGGTATCAATCTGTCAATTGAAATAACTTGCTTGATGATGACAGATCTAGCAAAATGGAATTGAATGATATGCAGCCTGTAATTTTAATTGCAAATTGTGATTACTTTTCACAAGAGTGAATTCAATTGAATTCAAGTTTTATCTCAATTACCATAAGCATCAACAACTTGCGGCGCTTTCAGTGGGTTATGGCCATCAGTATTTGCTTTGCTTGCTGAGTACAAAGAGAAAGAACCATTTAAATTAATTGAAATGCGCCCCCTTGCCAAAAACATTTTGTACATGCAAGGTAGGCAACATTTATAAATTTTCTTTCTTTCCTGTAGAAGGATGATGGTGGCATTGATGAAAACAAAGATAGTGTTTCATCTTCTGGTTCTCTCTCACATTCTGAGAGCAGTTTTTGTGTCTATCTTTTCTTGTGTCTTTGGAACACAAATCCTCATCAGAATCTGACTCTACAGGAGATGAGTACTCTGCATTTCTTCGGATGACAACCGCTTCCTCAAATATTTCTTGAAAATGTCAAAGTAAATTTAAATAAGCTTACCATCATAATTATTACTTTGTGGTTCATTGTGGTTACATTTTTTATGTTTTTAGAAGGCCAAAAGCATTGCTTCTGGTCAGGTGGAACAACTTCAACATATTTATTTCCATTCTCTCATAATCCCACAACTGTGAATGCTTGCAGCATTCTACAGCGTGTCTCATTATTGATGTTCCTCATCCATTATGAAACAAACAAAAATGAAATACTAGACATTATACAGTTCAGCTCTAACTCCTACTGCACATGCTCCATTAGCCTAATAATTATGAAATTTCTTTACTAATGATAAAACATATGCAAGAGTTTAACATCATTGGCAGTGATGGAAATTGTCACATGTGCTGGCCACTAGAAAAATGTTTAAGGTTGGTACTCACCAGACAAAACGTATGCACAAACAGATGACTTACACAAAAAACACTGAAACTAAGTTTCTAGCTTGTTTTTTAAAACACGTGTCACAAAATTGTGTAAGAAAACATGAGTGTACGCATCTAAGACATTTCTTGAAAAAAAAAAAAGCTTCATATTGGCTTGCACGGCGCTTTTGTCACCGTCTGTATTTAATGCCGTAGACAATGCTCTTGGCAAAAGCGCCTTACCAGTAAATACTTTTGACATTTTTTTCCTTGATCCAGACCGCCTCTCGAGCGATCGAAACATCACATCAAGAAACATCAAAATGTGTCATAAAATTGCCGTTTTTCACAAACTGTTTCACATACACTTCTTGACACACGAAGGTTTTTTGCATGTTTCTTGTTCATGTTTTTGTGTCTTAATATGTTGTTGGTGCGTATGCCAAACTTGACTTCCACAATCTTGCCAGAACACTGTCAAGCATAGTGGAAACTGCTTTATATGGTCTAAAAATGTTTTTTCCAGACGAGGCTGCATCCCTTTTTATTGCATTTATGGAATCATGAATCGTTACATGTAAAGACACGTTTTTCAAGATGTCATGTTGCCTTTTGCAGATTGGACTAAGACATTGAAATGGTTCTTCCAGCATGAAACAACCTAAAACAATTCATGACTTAGACAAACGTGGGGTGCAACCATACATCTAAGATGGACCCATTTATGTTCATCCATGGCAGAGACCTTCCATGGATTCCATGGATATATTGTCAAATCCAACTCCTCCACCATTCCAGACTACAATTGACTAAAAGCTGCAATTCTGGTCAGATAGGACTTGGACAAATGTGGGGTGCAACCATACATCTAAGATTAACCCATGTATGTTCATCCATGGCAGATACCTTGCATGGATTCCATGGATACACTGCCAACTCCACCATTCCAGACTCCAATTGACTAAAAGCTGCAATTTTGGTCAGATAGGTCTTGGACAAATGTGGGGTGCAACCATACATCTAAGATGAACCCATGTATGTTCATCCATGGCAGATACCTTGCATGGATTCCACGGATACACTGCCAACTCCTCCATTCCTGACTACAATTGTATAAAAGCTGCAATTTTGGTCGGAACATGATGGAAGTTGGACAAATGTGGGGTGCAACCATACATCTAAGATAAACCCATATATATGTTCATCCATGGCATAGACCTTCCATGGATTCCACAGATATATTGCAAACTCTACCATTACAGACTACAATTGATTAGAAGCTGAAATTTTGGTCGGATCATGATGAGACTAGGACAAATGTGGGGTGAAACCATACATCTAAGATGAACCTATGTATGTTCATCCAGGGCCGAGACCTTCCATGGATTTCACGGATATATTTTCAACTCCACCATTCCAGACTACAATTGTCTAGAAGCTGCAATTTTGGTCGGATCAGGATTGGACTAGGACAAACATGGGGTGAAACCATACATCTAAGATGAACCCATGAATGTTTATCCATGGCAGAGACCTTCCATGGATTTAACGGATATACTACATGTACCTTCACATACTACTTCACAATTTGAAAACAAGTGCAGATAAACTAAATATTAAAGATGTGTTTGTGCTGTATCAGGATAACAACCCAAAACATACAGCAAATATTGTCAAGGAATAGTGCCTGTTCAACTGCCCAAAAGTGATGAAAACACCGGCTCCCCAAGTTAACATTGCTAAAATAGGGGCCATGCACAATGCCTGTTTCAAATCCTCAAATGCCTTATCACACACTTCTGTCCATCCAAAAGGCACTGATTTCTTTGTTAAATTAATTAGGAGCCGTGCCAGGGTTGCAAAACCCTTAATAAATCTCCTATAATAAACACAAAGTTTAAAAAACAAACTTTTAACTCTCTTTAAATTCCTGGGCCTGGAAAAATTGTTTACTGCCACTACCTTTTTGGGGTCCGTAGCCACTCCCTGTGCACTAACCACATGGCCCAAATACTTAACACATTCAAACCCAAAAAAACATTTTGAAGGTTTTAACTTAATATTATGGAATGACAACACCTCCAGATCTTTTCCAATATTTCCAAAAACAAATCAAAGTCTGGGGCTAAAACAATAATATCATCCAAATATATTAGGCATGCCTCCTATTTCAGGTGTAAAAAAATTTGGTCCAATCCCCTTTGCATTGTTGCAGGAGCATTACACAACCCAAAAGGCATTTGAGTAAATTCGAAATGCCCTTCAGAACATCAAAAAGCCGTTTTTTCCTGGTCTTGCTTTCCCATGGGCACCTGCCAGTATCCTGACATCATGTCCAAGGTTGCAAGTCAGGCCGACACCTTCATTGCATCTAACGCATCATCAATGCGAAGAAAAGGATAGCCATCTACTATCGTAATTGAATTTAATATCAGGTAATCTACACAAAGCCGTACGGACCCATCCTTTTTCATTTCCAACACCAAAGGGCTAGAATATTGGGTTTTACTAGGCACTACAATCCCTTGTTGCTGCATTTCGGTCAATTCTTGTCTTACAAGTTCCCTAACCTTAGCTGAAGATCGTCGCGGCGGGACATAAACTGGCGCACACTTCCCTGTAATAACCATATGCGGGGGCAGCACACTCAAACCCAATTTCTGAACTGACATCGCAAACGTACCCCAAAATCCCAGAAACAATTTATGCAATGCTCTCCGCTGCTCCTTCGTCAATGATGGCCCCAGCTGCAAGGACAAATCCAACTCGCCTGCTTCAGAATGACTCTCTCCCCGTACTTGATTACAGCTCTTAGAATTAAATGGCATCACCTCACGACCTCCAATGAAGATATCAAAGCAACTTTGGTCCCCACATCGAGATTCAAGGCCTTCGCCATTAAATTACTAATCTGCAATAAATGACAGTGATCATCATCAATGCACATTACGTCTCGTGCCACACGTGCAGACATTCCCTTCATAGGAAGTGCTTCTATTAATAAAATATCACCCTTTTTTGCCTGTTCTGGGATCTCACACATCACCAACGAGGGAACAGGGCAGCAACAACACCGCCTGCAACAAGCGAATGGATAAACCACCCAACCGGGCAGCTCTTTGTTCCAATGACTTCATTTCTTCCTGGACCACACTCTCCTCAGCCTGATTTACTAATTCATTTTTAGACTTCTCTGGGGTCATTTCAACCTCATCACTTTGGCCCACACTGGGTCTATACTGAATAATCTCCTTCACAAACGGACAGAGTTCCTTAGGTTTGTCTTGAAAACAAAACATCTCAGTCAAAGGCAGGGAGAGCAATCCCGTCCGACGACAAAAGTCCCAGCCTAAAAGGGCCACTCCTTCCAGTTTTCGAAGAATTCGAAATCGATGGACCACTGTTCGTCCCAGCACTGTAGCAGTAACATCACATTCTCCTACACTATCAACCTCAAAGCCGGACACATCATATAATCGTCGATAGTCTGCTCCTGTATTCACTACTAACCCGAATATGCCAAAAATCCTTCCGACAGCACAGATACCACCGATCCACTATCCACCATCATGAAAACAGTACATTTTCCCACTTGGACCTGGATCACTTCTGGAAGACTGAACAATAGAGACTTCATTTTCCACATACACTGATTTTTCACAGTCGCTCACAGCTTGAGGCCACCATCTACATTGTTGTTGCTTACAATCTCTTACTTCAACCACTTTATCTCGCCCTAAACGTATTGGACAAAATCTCTTGATATGTCCTGGCTCTCCACACACATAGCAGTTAAAATTTGGAGCTGTGCTTGTTGTCTACACAGTAGATTTATCCTTCTTAACACTAACATCCATCACTGTTCCAGCAGGTGCTGCCACTATTGGGCGTCCCAACAAATAAGCTTTCTCTAAGCCCACCAGCACCAACCACAATTCCTCCACAGTGTAAAGCATCGACCAGCCAATCCAACCTGAAAAATTGGCTGCCTTAATGCCATTATTATTTGAATGGTATCCAACACATGTGTATTTGAATATAAAGCCCTTGCCATCGACGTCATATCAATTAAATATAAGCGCACAGGCTCATTCATTCCCTGACGTTCATCATTCCCTGATTATATGCTGGCGACCTAAAAAAATGCAAAATATATGCCACCAACTCTGTCCAGCACCACAGTCCAGTGTTTCCGATGTAACCTTAGCCAGCAACTCTGGTAAGGAGCCTTCCCAGGCCTGTAATACCGACTTCCAACGGTCCAGAGCTGGGGTTCCATCCTGTCTGTTCGACTACCTTCCTAGAGGAACTGCATCTGTATTCATAATAGTATCCAGCTGCGGGCCACATGGCACGATTGGAGTCGTCATCCGTGCTGCACCAGCCTTTGAATGCATTATCATAAATTTGTCTATGTGCCAAAAAGGCCGTCAAAAAGTTCATGGCGTGTTGCAGTAAAAGCAAACGCAAACTGCACCTTCACCATGTTGTAAAGTTCGATGTTACAGTGCAGATTTAGGACTCACTGTCCTTCCATCAGTGTTTATAGTTAAATAGTTGTTTCAAAAATTTTCTACAGCTATCACTGCACTAAATGATACCACATTTAGATCTATGCTCTGGGACAAGAGCTGCAAATATTAGTTTTCATGTAAGCACACTCCTAAAAGCTGAATATTAGGTACCACAGTTTCGCGCAAAACATGTGTACCTCAGCTTAAACTAACTCTGGAACTGGTGAACCAGAGCGCTACAAGGTGGTCATGCACACTTTGGGGGACATGGGGAACACTTACTTGCATTGAACTATTGTTCTCTTCTAGCTAGGCCTCGGCTTTGGTATTACAGGAACACATCTCCCTGTAATGGTACTTAAAACGAAAATACACATGCACACTTATTGTGGATCACAATTTTGGCTTGATGCCTAAATTTTATTAAGACACTTAACAAAAACTTCTAACAGTCACAACTTGTAGAGGACAAAAGGCATAAAGTTTGGTGCCACGTGTTGCCACTGGTAACCAACCAAAAAAACACTTGGGATTGATAATATTACAGTAATACACTAAACACTTAATTTCAATATCACAGGTGAAGTCCACATTGCCACTCCAATTTCCCATCTATTTCAGTTCAGAAAGCACTAAAACAATTAGGCCTCTGAGCACAAAGAAAAACACCACGTTTTTCTCAAGATGTCCCACAGGAAGTTCACGACCTCACTAGGTCGAACTGGAGATTAAAATGGCAAAAATGGCGGCCGGAATGTATGGGGTCAAAAACAGAAAACCCCTGCAAAAAATCGGCCCCCTTTAAGTCATGTGTCACGGCAAACCAATCACGCGCGTGTGCCAATCTTCCCATGTGTCATGACACATTTCCGTAAACTTCTGGAAGACACTAGAAAGTAATTGGGTGAAGCGCCATTGATTTGCCCACACACATGTCACACAGCAGCTAGGTGCCAAATTCAAAAACTGCTTACCATCAATAACTGTAACAGATTTTGGCATATGCATGGAGAGATGGAAAATTACTTCCATCTCGTCACATCAATCCATGCACATGTCAATCTCACTAATTAATTCGCTATTGCTGACACATGTGGTGAAACAAACACATTTGAGCCACCACATGCGCCCCACGTGAGATGCACACATCCCACGTGGCTGCTGCTATTACCCCAAAATAAAACTATACACAATACTTTCTACCGGCATCTTTGGATGCTAAATTAGGTTAAGGGTAAAGGATTTCTTTTTTGATTTTTAAGATAAAATCCAATTGATAGTTATTTCTTTGCAAAATACTAATGTTCTCTTCAACTATCCGGTCCCTGACCTCCTTACATAATGTAAGTTTTATAGCTTTACTTAAAATGGTACTACTCCCTTTTATGCATTAAATCGTGGTATGAGAAAAAATCCAATTATCTACCTGAGTTAGACGGCTTCTTATATAACTGTGTGTCAATCCTCCCATTCTCATCACGCGTCACTTTTAGATATAGGAATCTAAGGCTATTATCTGTCTATAGCTCAGTGGTGAAAAAACCCTAGGATGAAAAGCCTCCATTTCCAACCTATATGGCTCAAGTTATTAAGGTTTTATTATTGCAAAGACATCATCCACATATCTTTTCAACATAGTAGGGGAAGTAATGAAGAGTAACGAGGAGATGTGATCGAATATAAAGGTAAAGACTTTATTTTACGGCAACATTTCGTTCATAATATGAACTTCATCAGGCCCATATAAAATCTAGAATAGAATAAAAGGACAGACAGCCATCAATTACAAATTACAAATTAATAATTAAAAATTATAACAGTTGGGACAACACAACCCAACAAATTAGCATAAAACCGTTGCCTTTTTTCATAAATTGCAACTAACCAAATAGGAGGCCAAAATTAGACAGAGCATAGAAGAGAGGAAAAGCAATTTCAATATGCGGTGTTCTATCCCCTCGTTATTCTTCATTAGTTATTCTTGATCAAGTTTCCTACCACGCTCATAGTAGGGGAAGAATGGGAATATGGTTAAACATCATTCTCTAATTCCTTCATCACCAGGTTAGCAATAATAGAGGAGATTTCAATCTTCAATAAAACTCAGTCCACTTTTAAAGGTGTAAATGGCTTTGGGACTTGAATTGGATTTTTTATTGTAAGCATATGGTTTTTAATTGTTTTTTAATGCTTTATTGAATTTGGTTTGTTGTTTGTAAATTGTAATTTTTGGTTAGGATCCTAAAAATGAACCTAAAAATAAACCTAAAAATGAAGTGAAAATTGAAATAATGGAGCTTGATGGTTGTTGTACTGTTTGTTGTGAGGGTTAGTCCTCCCCAGTTTTATTGTTTTAAGGTATGCTTTTTGAATTGTTGTCTTGCACTTGATTGGATTGTTGTTCTTGACTTGGTATGATGATCTTTGCAAAAGTTACCCTAAGTTTTTAAGAATGTACCCTCTTTGCTCGTAGATTTTAGCTTGGTGGATTTTGATGTGTGTTTCTTTGATTTGCCTTGGAAGTCAGTGATTTGTTGCTGTTGTATTCTGAGGTTTTGCAAGAAATATGCATTGGACTTGTCAGGACATTATCGAGAGGTTAGAAATTGTTCCTTACTACTGTTAGATGCAATTGTGAAAGTAGACAACGATTTTCGAATGTTGGGAGGTTGTTGCCCCATTTTGTTTCTTACTTGTGCTGTTTTCCTTTGATAAAAGATTTTTTAGTACGACCTGAGGAAGTCTCGTATGAGGCGAAACGTTGTCATTAAATAAAGGCCATTTACACCTTTAATAGTGGACTAAGTTTTATTGAAGATTGAAATAAGTTTTACAGTCAAGAGGATGTCGTTATTAAATAGAGGAGATGGGGGAACCCATGGCCTTACCAAAGATTTGACTATATGCCACACCATCAAATTCAAAGTAGGTAGAGTGTAAACATAGCATCAATCCTTTAATAAATTCCTTTTTAAGGATGGAGGTTAAACTTTTAATTTGCTTCCATTTATCCTCAATAATTATATCCACTTTCTCCAAGGGGATGCTAGTGTACAAAGAGCAAACATCATATGACACAAAGACTTCACCCTTCGGCACGACAGTGTCCTTCATATGTTGTGCAAACTCAAATCCATTCTTAATAAATGTATCAATCTTACCCACAATTTGGCCGAGTATGTCAGCATAGAATTTTGACAAATTTTATGAGGTTGCACCGTTGAAGGCCACTATAGTACGTTACGGTACATTTACCTTGTGCATCTTAGGCAGGCCGTATATTCTAGTAGATAAACCAATAAAACTAGCCAACTTCCTATATGTGCTGTGCGAAATGAATTCATGATCCAATTAACTTTTAACCATTTTATATAATGGATTTTGGTTTCTGGTTAAAGGGGATGAGGTTAATTTTTCGTAAGTCTCGAAATCCTCAAGCAATTCATACATTTTCTATAAACCATGTTAGGCAGTACCACCAGTTTATTAGATTTATCTGCTTTGACAATGACTATTTTGTCCTTTGTTTCTTTGAAAAACTTTCTAATCTCCAGTTAAGAGACTCCTAACAATGATTGAAAATTGAGCCCCTACACTGGTTTCCTTCTGAATATCTTTAAGGAGTCTACTAATTTCTCCCGCAATGTATCAACAATGATGTTGGGTAAGTATGCACAGTTGGCTTCAAAGATGGCTAAAGTTTCCAGCACATCTAAAGGTTTGTCAGAAGCAAACTTGGGGCCTAAAGCAAGGAATTTTTTAATCTTGTCGGGCAGCATTCCGTCCGTAAGATCATCTACCCAGTGGTCAACCTCAATATTAATCCTGCGCCCTATTCCTTTTTGCAAGCGTCCAAATTTGCTTTGCAAACAAAACTTGTGTCGTTTTTTAGTTGCAATGTTTGAAAATGACAATGTATCTTATGGAATTTTGGGGTTTGTTGGCCCCACTATTGAATGTCTAGCTTATCTGTGTTTTCCTGATTTTATAAATTAGATTATGAATGTTTACGACCTGATAAAGTATTCAGACTAAAGTTGTTGACAATAAAGGTTTTAACCTTTACATGAGACCGAAGTTTGTTATTTCGATGTCTATGTGTTGGGTGTCTAAATCGGACATGATCATAAGCTGGTTGGTTTGAGATTTACAAAACATGGACGTAGATGAATACTGGTACGTTTAAGACAATTATAAATTATAATGAGTCGTTAAACACTTTTATAATTTTTTTAGTTTTTTAAAAATTTATTTGGTGATATGTACACATTTTAATGCGATGTGTTAGTGTTGTCAACTAATGTAGTTGGGTTGTGATCTAAGTCTTGAAACCTACTCTTAACTTAATTAAACTTAGTTAATTGCATGCCCCATGTTTGGATTAATATACTTATGTATGTGATAAATGATGTCCCATTATTAGCTAGCTGCAATGTTCTGAAAAATGGGCAATGGTAACTTTCTATTGTGGTAATGGGTGGTTTGTTGCCTTATTCATTATGCTTTTTATTGATGTTGTTTAATCGGTTGTGTATTAGTGTATTATAATTGGCCTGAGGAAGTCTTTTAGAGACAAAACGTTGCAGACAATAAAGGAGAGATATTATTTGAAACATATACTGGACTGAAATGACTGATATAATTGCTGAATGCTGAATCCTGGTCAAAAAATTAATAGAGAAATCCTATGGTTTTCTATTGTTCATTGTCCATTGATTTGTAATGTAATTTGGCCCATTGTTTTCTATTG
>JAQGBW010005557.1:0-11809 GCA_034698625.1 Julus scanicus
TACTTTTAGACTTGGTTTAAGGTACGTTTATTTATCTCAAATTAAAGTACTTTCAGTGCTCATGTAAACGCAGTATTCGTTCCCATTTGACAGCTGAAGGGGATTCCATTTTATAATGTTGCGGAAACAAACTATTTCTTGAACGAGAAGTTTCTCAAAAAGGGGCTTTTTTCCACAAATAAATCAAAACAATATCAGATAAGAATCAAGCTTGCATCAAGACCCTTGTGAATTTCAGGCCCATACTTAATTGCACTTACACTGTCGGCAATATGCTTGTTCGCGACTATGCATAATTTTTTGATGTACGAGTATTTGATTATCGTCACAATTTTTTAACTGCTTTTCGTTCTGCCTGGCAGGGAGAAGTTTCTGTAATTTAAGCTGTAGTTAGCATCTACTTATCCTTATTGCCACTTAAAATAAGTGTTTCTTACCAGTAGAAAAGAACCGACCTTGTTAAACCTCGCCATCTACAGTTGACAGCCAATGAATCGACGACTTTAGAAAATTGATAGAACTAGTCGACTGTACTTCATTTTTTTCACCCCTGCATCGCTAAGATTGCTTATCTGCTTGCTTATTCGATTATCTGTTTCGATGATACCGCGTGTTTACGTTTCATTTTTTAGTTGTAATAGACTGGATTAAGAGCGGTTTAAGTCCAGATTTCGGTTTAACAGAAATGTCTTTTAAATTTATAGATGACATGCTCATGAATGAAAACGAGTCGCTCTCGGAAAGAGTTGCCGAGCTGGAAAAGAAAGTGCAGGAACAGGAAGACGAGTTTGTATGTTTGAAAGGAACGCTGGCGGATGTGGTGCGAAGGCTGGCAACGCTGGAAACCATGAGAGGTATGTTTTCAGGCCATTCGTTTTCTCGTTGTTTTAAGTTGACTCACGGTTTTGTTTTCCTCAACTGCATTTCAAATTTCTGGGTCATATTTGTTGCCGTTGTTGTTGTTTTGGCTTCTATAAGTTCAGTTTCTTATCTTCGCCTTTTATCTGACTAAAACTTGTAAACCCTTTTAAAATAAGCCACTCTGTGGTCGGCGTTGTTTATTTATTGAACATGTTTCATCCATCCATTGTGGTTTTGCAACTATACATATTTGTGCAAATTGTTTTTCTTATCATTATTGTGTTATTTATTAAATATTTAATTCACTTGTTGCCCTATCATTGAGCACGATGATTTAGTTTCATTACCTTCTAATCTTTATTACTACTCAAAACTACTCAATACTTTTATGCCCTCCATGTTAACCTAATTTAATTTTTGTATGATCGTGTTTGCCATGCTCTCTTTTCATTCTTGTTTTTGTTGGTTTTGATTTACCCACTATCAACCAGATATTTGAAATGTTTTTTTGAATTATTATGGAACTATTTATTAACTTGTTGTAAGGTTTATTGCAAGTTTGCGGGGTACTCCTGCAGTTGCCTGTGAATTTCGATATTCTGTCATCTTTGATATAATTTATACCTTGGTTTTAAAAATAAGTTTAGAATTTGGAGCCCATTTCATGATTTAAAAAAAAATTGCCAGTAATACTATATTGTATATATTTTTTTATTTATCTATTGTGTCTTAATACGCAAATATTCTTTTCCCTCAGTACCACTCTTTGTGAACCATAACAGTCAGCAACACATCATCAAGGAACATATAAGCAGCGTTCCTCGCCGCACCGGCCCTTCTGGTCTTCCAATATCTAGCCGCCCATACGGTGGGAACGGCGTTGGTGCTAACAACGGAGTTGCCTATCGTCGCAACTCTCACCACCAGTCCACCAATTCCCTGCACAGCGATGGCCAAAGCTCCAGTTCTGCCTCACCTGTTCCTTCTCCGTGTCCAACCATTTCTCAGCACAATTCTCAGCAGAATTCCGTGCGCAGTAGCCCATCGCCCAGGCACACACCATCCCCCAGTCGTAGTAACACTCAGACGTCTATGAAAAAGTGGTCATCTGCTCTGGATTTCTCCTCAGGGCAGGTCAATACCACTCAGGGTAATGTGCAAAGGTATGAAAAGCGTTGGTTGTCAAGAGTGTCCTGTTTTGCCATAGTGAAGTTAAATTACCCTTTCAGATTTTGGCTTTATGACCGTATTTTAAGGCCGCGCCACACATGCTGTATTCGGCGAGTCCAGAGTTGCTACTCGCAGATTTCCTTGTAGTGTGTGTCGGGTACTCGCCTTTTCCCGCCGGGAGTCGGGGTTTTGTTCCAAGTCGAAGCGGGCGAATATTTACTTAGCGAAAAAGTTGCACTCGGTACCCACATTCGTCAAGTGGGTTACGAGTAAAAGATGATATTATGGGAATGATACGATACCTAATTAATTCATTGACCGGTTTTCTATATTAAAATTTGTAATCCGAGATATACTTTTAATTATTTTTGCGGCGAGTGTGGAGTACTCGCTACAGTAAAGACTCTGGGAGAAGGGAAATATTCCGGACTTGCCGAATAACGCATGTGTGGCGCCGCCTTGAGTCAGTTTTCACATGCTCGATATGTGAAGCATATTGATAAATTCATACTGTTGTACATTTTATTATTCCATATTAATTAAGTGGTATTCATTTTTTTTAAGGGATTTTATTCTATTTATCTTTTATAAACAGTGTTAAAAATCTATAATTTGGATTTTTTTAAGTTTAGAAAAATAAGTTTGGGAAAGTTTGGCTTCTGACTGTTTAATTAAGAGGGATCTCAACCCTATCCTTTTCAATGGGTCGGGTTTGGAAAGATACTCACAGTTGAATGAGGGAGGTTTGGGTGGGGGTGAGAATTGTTTGGGGGTGGATTGATGGATCAGCAAGGGGCTACACTTGTCGTTTTTCACTTTGAAATGGTTGATTTTTTTAAATTAATATTTAAAAATATTTGAAAAATGTGCATTGCGAGTGCAAAAATTCAAATAATAATTTTAATTTTAAAAAAATCTACTATTTTAAATGAAAGATGACAAGCGAAACCCCTTGCTGATTTATTAAGTTATTTTAAACAATATTTTTATTTGAACATTTTTTGTTTGACTGTGATTGTCTTTGCAAATTTACTCATTGAAAGGGATCTGGTTGTGATCCCCTTTAATGCTCCACTTCATCTATTGGCTGTGTGTCTCACCTGATCGTGCACTCGCTTTCAGTATTTGTCGCACCGTACACGACTGGCTGCATCATTTTCTTTTTCATCCGTATCATTTGCTTTTTATTTATTTTCTCAGACGTATGATTAGTGGCTTGACTGGTGGTTCCATGTTCAACTTGCATGCACCAAGAACTAGCCCTTTGGATGGCCTCAAGCATGGGTAATGAAAGATGTGTGTCGAAGGCAAAATTGGAGATGGATTTTCTAGAAAATCCGTTTTCTTTTTTGAGCTTTGGAAAAAAAAGATTGTGTAGAAAAAGGGGAAAAATGAGAATTTCTCATTCTCATAATGTTTATAATTGTAAATTTCCACACAAAAATTCCTGATTCTCAGAATGTTTGTAATCATAAATTTCCACAAAAAAATTTGAACTGCTATGAAAAGTTTTAGTAATTTATCTATAACTTATCCATAAAATGCTTGTATTTTTTAATTTAAATGATTTATTCAAACTTTAGACCAACAATGCGAGAATTTAGTCTGCTTTAAGTGCCATGGCTCTTATTTCATTTATTTTTAATCATTGTCAGATTCACTTAATTTAGTTATTGTAAAATTTTAAAATCTCATTTGCTAAATAGTATAACTGTATTATTTGAATGCGTCTCACTGCATTTCATGCACTTTTAACAAATGTCAAAAAGTGAAACAATCACTGATTTTTTAAGTATTTTTTTCATTTAAATCTGTAATGCCAACATACGTTTTCTTATTACAGTACCAAAGATGCCATTTATAATTCTGGTAAGTGCTTAAGGTCGCCTTATGCCTTTAATTTATAATCTTATTAATACACATTGCTTCTCTAATTTCTTTGTCGTGACTTTTTTTATTAAATTTCTATTTTTTAATTTATTTTTTTTTTTTTGCAGAAGGATGTTTTGTAAAAATGTATCTTCGCGGTCGACCAATTACCATGTATGGACCAGATGCATTGTTAGACGACTATACTTTAACAAAAGTAGATGGTTTGCCCAATCAGAGGTTGAAGTTGGATTGGTGGTATCCTTATTTTCGAATTAATGAAAAATATAAATTGACTAAGTTGTTTTAGTTAAGGAATTGTTTATTCATGTGATAAAATTTGCATTTCTGCCATCTTTAGCTCTGGTGCTTTTTAGTTAATTTCTTACAAAGTTCTTACAAATTTCGTACAGTTTGTCTTTAACTAAAATTCAATTTTAAAGTTATGGCTATCGAGGCAAGGATTGTCGCTCAAATCTTCATTACCTACCAACGGGAGAGATGGTGTATTTTGTAGCTGCAGTGGTTGTTCTCTACAATGTCGAAGAATCGACCCAGAGACATTACACTGGACATACAGATGATGTTCGATGGTCAGTCGAAGCTTGGTTTACTACTTTTTTTTATTGTCCCCCACTTCGTAAGAAACAACGCCTGGAACTTTTGTCATATTTCAGCATTGCTATTCATCCAAACAAACTTTTGATTGCCACTGGTCAAGTTGCATGCCACGATCTTCGTGAGGGAAAGGTACGTTTTTGAATTCTCTAAGGAATAGCTTGTCAATGTCGTTGTCGTGATTCATGTTTTTTTTTTTTTGTTTTTTTTTCACGTGTACCAGGCACACGTCAACATTTGGGATTCCGTCAGCTTAAATACGCATCACATCATTGGCTTGGGCGGCGACTTTGATCGATCGATAGCTTGCTTGGCATTTTCAAAACTGGTAAACATATTCGAGTTTATTCTTTAGGTTTAATTTTAAAAATTGAGTTTGATATGCTAATTTCGTTTTTAATAATTGTGAAAATAATTGGTTCGATGTTTTTTTTTAGGATGGTGGTGCGTTGCTGTGTGTCATAGACGAGGGGCACGACCATGGAATATCTGTTTGGGAATGGCAGAAAAGCGAACGAGGGGTGAAGGTTGTGGAAACCAAGGTATGTAAGAAAATAATGTTTGAATTTTAAGACCGAAAGATGTCTTTAAAATAAAAACCCCTTTCAGAGTTCTTCCGAGCCTGTTTTGGCTCTCGAGTTTCACCCGATGGACAGGAGCTGTTTCATCTCTTGCGGTAAAGGGCATGTCAATTTCTGGACTTTGGAAGGGAGTACGCTATTAAAAAGTTCGGGCATTTTCGAGGTTTGTGGTCAGGGAATTGGTTGCACTGTCTTTTTAATGCTGGGTTTTTTAACGTTGTTGTTGTTGTGTGTTGCAGAAACATAAACCCAAATATGTACATTGTTTGGCATTTACGGAAATGGGGGATTTAGTGACTGGCGATTCAAATGGAAACATTTTGTTGTGGGATAGAGGTGGGTACCTAGTGCCTCTTATTTAGGCTTGACGGACACCTGTTTTCGTGGTCGGCAATTTAATTAAATCAATGTTTGGCCTTCAGGAACGAACAGAGTTTCTCGCATTGTGTCCGCTGCTCACGACGGGGGTATTTTCACAATTTGTGCTCTTAAGGACGGCAGCTTTGTCTCTGGTGGTGGAAAAGATCGGGTAGTCAAGGAGTGGAATAGCCGCTTTCAGTCTACCGGAAATTTATCACAGGTATAGCAAATTGGACCTTTCCTACTTGGCTTACATTTTTTACCCACTCGATCTGTTGAACATTAAAAGTACAAACTTGTCGACTTCTTTTAGATACCTGAATCCCTTGGTCCTGTTAGAACTTTGTCCCAAGGAAAGGGAAATTTCCTATTAGTCGGGACGACAAAGAATTGCATTTTGCAAGGGACTCTCATTCTAGGGTTTAAAACTGTCGTGCAGGTAAGCTTTTCTTTTAATCTAACTTAATAATTCCTTGAATCCTACAGTAATCGATTTTTGTTAAATTGTAATATTGGAAAAAGCAGTATTATTGGTGATTTAATCGATTATATATTCTTTCTGATGTTCTAGGGTCACACCGAAGAATTATGGGGATTGGCCATTCATCCTAATCAAAATCAATTTGTTACTTGCGGTCAAGATGGCAATATCCATCTCTGGGATACAATGTCACATTCTGTAGTCTGGTCACTGGATATACAGGTCAATAGCTTCATTTTTTTTTTTAACTAACAAGAATAGATAGTGATGTATACGAGCTAATCTTTTTCAAATATCGATGTGCTCTATTTACAGGTGTTGCTCTGGTTATTAGGATTTTTAAAAAAAAATAATTATGTAATTTCTTTATTGGCACATTTCAAAATTAACTTGTATGTAGCCCATGATGGTCCAACGGCGTGGCCTCTATTAGGGGTGATCCATAAATTGTCACACTTTTTTGCCTCTTTTTAAACACCCCCCACCCTTTTGTCACAAATTTTACTACACCCCTTCCATAAGCCCCTTTCATTACCCCTTTCCCCCCCAATTATTTTTTAATAATTCTATATTCTTTTATAATTTTATCGGGAAGAAAGTTTTAAAGTCACTACAGGACCCAAATCATTTTTCCCCGTCTGCTATTCAAAATTTCAAATGTTAAAAAAGTTTTAAAAAATTTTATTACATAATTTTTACTGTTTGAAATAAATTTTTGATTGTGTGATGTCACATTACCGAACCAACCCCCACCCCTTGGTTACAATCGTCACTAAAAACAAACAACCCACCCACCCCCCTAGGTGTGACATAATTTTTGAATGGTCCCTAAAATGTTTTTGGGGCTCTTGGTAACGCTCGATCATTGTTAACATAAGACATTTAAGTACTTCCATTAAAATTTACTGGTTTTTTTACATGGTTCAGACACATAAATGTCTGATAATAGGTTAAAATAGCATAATTAACATAAGTCATTTGAATGAATTTGAATACGTATAAGCGTGAACATCTCGCCGATTTCTACAAATTTTTAAACTTTGTGTTTATAGGATCGTGCTCAATCTGCGTGTTTCTCACCTGATGGCAGCACTCTCGTGGTGGCTATGGTTTCCGGTCGTTGGTTTGCTCTGGATGCTGAAACCAGGGAAGTTTTTGCCCGACATGCTGATGGAAACGAATCGATCGATGTCGCCAAATTTTCACCAGGTAAATTTTTGTCTTAAAGCGCATATGCATTAATCCTCGAGCAGTAACACAACACTGTTGTCGTGTTTTTCAAGATGGAAGATACATTGCGTTTGGATCACACGACAACAACATTTACATCTATCAGGTGGATGACAACTATCACAAATACAGCCGCATTGGCCGTTGTTCCGTGAGTAGCTCGACTTTGTTGATTCTATATCTCGATTTTAATACCCCGGGTTTTTCCAGTTTTTGGTGTTTTCATCCTGGTATTTAATTTCTGGTGTCCTGAAATACTTTGGGAATATTCTCTACCAACTATTCTGGGCACATTTTTTCTGCCTTTGCTCAAGCGTTCTCTATATCGGCATTCCCAATCTTATTTTGTTCCATCTTGATCTGCTTTAATTTTGACGTTACCAGCGTCAGGGAGACGAAAAACAGCCACAGAAACGCAGATACTACTGCGCGGTACGATGACATTTTTCAACTTTTCCTCACCTCACGTTCAAATAACGAGATTCAACCATGCACGGCATCTTATTAACTCGCACGCACCTTTGTCCGGTTTCCATTAGAGGAATATCGCATTTGAATGCTTCAAGCTCCCCATCCCCTCGGCGTCTGTCCACTCTGCATGTTGCACGACACTTTTTTCTTGCATTTCAGATTCTTTTCTGGATCCCATCACTGTCTGTTGAAATAACGTGGCCGAAACTATCGGCCACTTGTTTTTGTTGTGCGTTTTTTCCTTAATAAATTATTCTTGTCACAGGGCCATTCTAGTTTTGTTTCTCATCTGGATTGGTCGAACGAAGGCTCGCTGTTGAGGAGTAATTCTGGCGATTTGGAATTATTGTTTTGTAAGTGTGTATTTTTACGCATGATTTGTAACCTTAACTCGTTACTAAAAAAGCTGCATCGTATTTTTCCGTCTAGGGAATGCGCCAGTCTGCAGGCAGATAACTTCGGCTTCACAGCTACGGAATTTGGATTGGGACACGGAATCGTGCCCTATAGGCTTTTGTGTTTTGGGTAGGAAATACCAGTTATTTGCATTTTCATGTGGTACTTATTTGAATTGAACTTTAAAACTGGATTGCAGTGGCTAACTAAAATAGCCCTAAATGTGGGAAATTACTATCAATCACAAACTACTATTTGATTGTGATGTGAACACAATTTTGTATCAGGTATCTGGCCTGAGGGAGCAGATGGAACGGATGTCAACTGTTGCACTCGATCCCACAATGGAAAATTATTGGTCACCGGGGATGACTGGGGAAAAGTGAAACTTTTTTCCTACCCTTCGCATCATCTTAAGGTAAGCATATTTTAATTAAACTCGTGTTCTTCTTGCTAAATACAATGTAAATTACATAACAAACTCATCAGTTTTTGGATTCGGGAATAATGCTTAACTTTGTGTTAAACACCAATTTTATGCTTGAATTTTCCTTCGAGGTTAGGAAACTTCTGTTAATCATAAAAATTTGGAAAACTGACATGGAATTGGCAGCGAGACGGGTGCTTGAAAATTTATTGGATTAGCCTTTGTATGTTCCATCAAATTTTCTGGTCACCCTACTTTTCAAAAAAAAAAATTAAGGACGTCTGTGACCCCTCACAGACTTGGGGAGGGGGATCTGGGCTAAAATGGACACCATTTGGAAAGAGGGAGGGGGTGAGATACTTTTTGAAGGAATTTCTGGGTCGTGATTGTTGAATGGCCCCTGATGGTTTGAAAAATACAGGTTTTTCATAAATTATAGTTTTGTAAATCAATCATTTATAAAATTATATTTGCCTAGTTTAGCTGGTTATTCAGTGTTTTTGAATATTATTAGTTTTGTTAAAGTAGTGCACTTTTTTCCCCATTATTTTATTTTCGCTTACTGAAATAATTTCTTATGTGAATAATTTGTGCAGGTATTTACAATTTTCGTTTTGTGCCGTTTTAGGCTCTCTGTCACACTTATGGAGGCCACAGCAGCCATGTTACATCTGTCGGGTTTCTGAGCGACGACACGCGCCTTCTTTCTCTTGGCGGGAAGGACTGTTGCATCATGCAGTGGATGATATTTTAAGCAAATTGATGAGAACACCCGAAGGAACTCTTAAAGTGTTTTTGTACAAAGTACCCAATATTGGCAACTGAATGTAAAGTTTTTAATGAGGTAGGTGTGATTCTGTCATGTATGGATGTTTGTGCGTGGTAAAATTGAAGAAGTGCTTGATGGATAACGTAAGACGCATTTGCTTGGTCTTCGTCACAAGATTTGTGGCAATCGTGAAAAAGGAGCTTAGCAAGTTTTGTACAAAGCGGTGTCGAACTTGAAGCGCAATGGTTTGTTAGCCGTTGGGCTGGGGTTGCCATCCATTTTTTATCCTGTTGCTGCAGTGTTGTTTTGGTGAGCAATGATTGGTATCCTATTTCCCTGTTATAGTTCCGTAAAAAATAGCGTGAGATTTAATTTTTAACAAGCACATTTTCTTTGTTACACATTGAGTTTGTGGCAATTTCCTAATAGGATTGCGGTATCCATATTTACTTTAATAGGCTTTACTTGAAATGTTCTTTTGAAAAATAATCTGATATTTTATCAGGTGGTTGTCATTTGGAAATTTGTAAGTTTTATAATATGTATATTAGCAGATTTTCTATAATATATATGTGGGTCAGTTGTTAATAACAATGGATGCATAGTTAATTGGATTGCTTCTACATTTTAATGCAGCTTAAAATGCCTGAAATATTTACTTTTCACACACATGAAATAACACTAACTTGCAGATTACTGCAATTTGTTTTTGGTGAAGAAGCTGACAAAATGGGACAATAGTTGTTGTGTTGATAATTAAACCCAAATTTATAGTAAGTTTACCAACAATTGTTTCATCTAGTTTTTATCAGTATTTTCCTAGAAACTATGCATCAAGCATGAACTTATTTCTTGGGCAACTTTTTATATGTAGCTAAAAGGACTCGTGTATGCCGAATTTTAACTATGTACACTTCTGCGAGAAATTAATCATTCTATTTAACTGGACTAGCTTTTCTTAATATATTAGCAGGTTGAATCCGAACCATGATCTACATTCTACAGCTTTTAAAAAGCTGGTATTTGCCTTCAACTGTTTATAGTTATATATTTTTCCCATTTTAAAAAACACTGTGTACATGAATTAATGAATTGTAGTTGTAGACCTGTTTTTAAGATTCCCCATGAGGTTTCAAATTTTTGTATAGAACTGCAACTGACTGAACAACATGATTTAAATTAATTTGTAAATAAAATTTAATTGAAAAACATTATTATCGGGAAAAGTTTATTTTTCTGAATTAATATCTGCTAGCTCCTGGTGCCCCTTATTGCGATAAAAAGGCCATCAGATTTATTTTTTGGCTGCTGCTTTAAAAAGAAAGTCTAACCCTAAGTGATTTTCATGTTAATATGTATGTTCAAGCTAATACCTCTCTTAGCTAATGCCTCCCTAAGCTGATGCCTCCCTAAGATGATACCGCCCTAAGATAATTCCTCTCTAAGATAATTCCTCTCTAAGATAATACCTCCCTAAGATAATACCTCCCTAAGATAATACCTCCCTAAGATAATACCTCCCTAAGATGGAGGAGCTAAATTTTTGAATGAACTGCGTCACTGCTTGACGTCGGCCGCTTTGCAATTCACAATAATAATTAATTTGAAATCAAATTGTGGGAATTCTGGTGAGTTTGTGAACTAAAAAACTTGCTGAGAATATAAACAGCAGTATATATAGCAAGTAATGTAAAACCTTGATAGTCAGAATGTTAATAATAATTATCAGAGCCAACTGTGTTAGTACTAATTAAATGTATTTAATTCAATGCATTTATTAGATTTATAACATTATTTTCTAAATCAACAGCGAAAATGTGAGTATTAAGACTAAGAAATCTTGACGTTATACCATAATCACAGTTTTATTGCAAACAGGAATTTATTTAATTATTTATGCCACAAATATTATGTTATTTCTCATAAGCCTTCACGAGGTTCTGTACAATTTGCGTCATAGGGCCACGTGATGGGCATGCGCAGATCGCGTTAGGCATATGCATAAGGGAATTTTCGTACGCAGTATCTGACAACACTGCAACGTAGTTTTTTTCTTCTTTACAAATGGCGGCTAGTGACCATGTGGCTGCGGTTAGTGTCGGAAGAAAGAAAGTTAAAGTTAGTAAAAATAGGAAAAAGGGATGGCGAAAGCATGTAAACATCAAGGAGATTGAAGACCATCTTGAGGAAAAAGTAAAAGATGAAATCTTTGGGTAAGAGTTAGCAATTATTATTAGTCGTAGACAAGTGCTCTTTGAATGGTCCAAATATTCGAGATACGACTGATGTATCTAGACTCTAATCACAACAAACATTGAATTTTGATACAATTTTGTATGTTTACTGTACATTGAATGGTTTGTATTGCCTAGTCATTTCACTACTAGTTTGCTATTAAATTTAAAAAGGTTTTCTTTGAGGCAGTTCACAAGTCACGTGCTCAAGTGTTGCTTTCCTGCATGGCATGGGACTCAAAATCACTGTTTGGTAGTATTTTGGATACAGTTGGCAAAAAAAGTCTGTGAACACTATGAAAATTGTCGTTTACAAGAAAAATAAATGAAGTACATTGTTTA
>JAQGBW010005558.1:0-11806 GCA_034698625.1 Julus scanicus
CCCCACACACTTCCAAACCCCTCTGATAATCTCATATTTAGAGTAAGATTGAAATGCTAGCATGCGTAATAAACCTCTCACACATGATGAACTGATAGTTTTTTATCACTGGTTTATCGTGTACTTGATTAACTTTCCAAGATCATCATCTTGAAATATACAATTGCGACAGTTTCGCTTGTTTGCTTCAAAATAGCAATTAGCTAATCTGTAGATTGTCGTGGTATTTTAGTCGTGAGTTAAGATTAGATATAAAATGCATTTCTATTGTAAATTGGTAACTATTTCCTGTTCGTACAGTGTATATTATAGATGATATGATATTGTGATGCAGTAATGCCCATGAATTTCATGATAAACTACTTTATTGTATGCTGCCTTTGTTTGGTTAGATGAAACATTCACACCAATTCTGTCAGGATTAAACTATCTTTTTTTAGAATAGAAGTATTTTTAAATACCTTTTTTTACATTTTCTCGTTTATTTATTATTTAAATAAGTAACAGCTGGAAATACTGTTGTTAATAACAGGAATTGTTTTTGGAGAATTTAACACAATTTATTGGCCATATATGTAGTCTTTGCCTTTTTGAAATTGTTGACTTTGGATTTCTATCAAGCGTTGTACCAAGATGAAAAAATTATATAGGACTATATGCGATACTCCATATTATGCCAATGGCTAATGTGACGATATTTTGATGGGCTGTTGTCGGTAACCATAAGTTACACCATCGGTTACAAGATGCTACATGCAATCCTCGTTGTCCTTTTCTATTAAACCTTGTCATGCCAGGCTTAAAACAAGCAAGGCCATTTGAATGACCATGGCTATATTTTAAATTCCTAATGAAATCCTAGTTTATTAATGAATTTGCCTAAATGATATTGCCTAAAAGACTTGTTGCAGTCATCAATTCAGTTTCATTTGCTGGTCAATTTAGAATGTTCATTTACAAACTCCTAACTACGATTTCTGGTTTTGTTACAGGATATCATGAGGAAGCAAAGTTCGTAAACTATACCTGGTTCTGTCGTCCTGTTTTTTTGAACAGGTAAGCCAATTTTTTTATTGAGTTTAACATGTATTGTTCTCTTAAGAACCTATGTTTGCAAGAATCATTTCATTATACATGAACGTGAATACAATATTTGCTTTAACCTTATGTTTTACAATTTTTAAATGCATTGCAAAATATGTTTACCTCTTTATCACGATGCCTATAATTATTTGTTTTTTTTTATTCACTCATTAATAATTATGTTATCTTAATCAACGCAGAGCATATTCTATATTCAAAAACTATTTTAATAGCTTGGCGATTGGAATTTCAATACCCACATGGAAAAGAAATGCATTTCAAAAATGCATATAGATTGAGACACTGAAATGCATTTCAAAATGTATTTCCAAACGCATTTTTAAATACATTTTTAGAAATGCATTTTTGGTGTCTCAATCTATATGTATTTTAAATGCATTGCAAATCATTGTAAATGCATTTCTGTTTCATGTGGGTGTAGAGATTTCATGAATAAATACAATTTGTTGATGGTACCAGAGTAGGCATCAGAACTTCTCCAGAGATGTTAGAAAATTGCTTAAGCTCCTTTGGCGCCACCTTTTAAAAAAAAGTATTTAAAAGCATGTTATGATGGCTTTTCCGTGTTCATAAATAATCTCGTAACCAACAGAGGAATGTGTACTCGATCGTTACGTGCTCTTTAGGCAACCAAACCGGCGCAAATTAACGACACTTCCTGATCCACAAACGTGACCATAGCTCATTCAGGCCTGAAGAGCATGGCAATTGATCGCCAAGTATCGCTGTCGCGAGAATACACATCAGCACTTGTCGAGTCTTTTGTCCTTGATGTCAAGTGCTGTTTGATTCGTGTCCTATTGTGTTGTTCAAAGAGCACCCCATTTGCCAAAGTTCACCATGGATCGTTGTCATGTTTACAAATAGCGTGGTTAATTTTTGACTCACCAGGTGATGTTGGTTGTTGACATTGATGTTTGTGGTCAGCAACTTCTGTACCATGAATTTTCAGTATTGTTTCTGTTTGAATATTGGGGCCATGGTGAACTGTATCGATTCGTGTTAGAGAATCAAGGTTGAGAATCAAGAATCCCTTAAAAACTCTCTTTGTTGAAATTTCCGAAAACAGATTCGATATCATCTAGCAGTGGGTGAAAATTATTTTATCACTTTGGCTATGAGTCTTACAAACTAGTACTTATCACATAAAAATAAATTTAATTATGTATTTGGCATTCATTTTCGTAAATTATGCTTTCTTGTAGATGAAATACAATGCAAAGCTGGATATTAAAAGCGTAAAAATTGCAGAAAAGTATTTAGAGTTAGTGTTGTTTTTTTATGCGAATTTATAGCCTTATGCTATTGTTAGATGTTAAGAAAACAGGTTTTCCGAAAATAAAGTTAGTATAAATTTAAGAACCTGTTGATTTGTGTTTGCTAAATTTACTGAGAAAAACTGCACATTCAAAATGTATTCTACCATTTTTTTTTTGGAATTGCTTCAAAATGGCCTAATATAAGTATGCGGAATTGACCATCAAATATTGTGGAAGTAAGAGCTAGCTATTGTTAACAGAACATTAGTTTTTGCCTCCTGAAACAAAATCGTCTGTATGTTTTTAAAGTATGCACCATCTGTATGAAGAATTTTTATTGTAATCCTTACTTGGAATGGATTAGCAGGTGATGTTTCCC
This sequence comes from Julus scanicus, assembly GCA_034698625.1. Taxonomy (NCBI): domain Eukaryota; kingdom Metazoa; phylum Arthropoda; class Diplopoda; order Julida; family Julidae; genus Julus; species Julus scanicus. Next base: position 2,743 of record JAQGBW010005558.1, read on the forward strand.
AAAAAAATACCTGGCACTGAATGTGATGCCAGCAATCCATTACGTGAAATTGAAATGCTTCGAAAGGCTGTAAATTTCTGTCACCGGTGCATTATTTGTCGTTAAGGTTACTGCAATAAAAATGCTTGTGATGGCAGTGACGCTGGAAAAATGCTTTTACTAATGGCATTTTGAGATTGGGGATCCATCAAATAAACATTAGTTATCAAGTTCATTGCTTAGTCACGAGAGCAGCTTGAAACCATGGATACAACTGTTATAAGTTGTGGTAGTAATTCTGACACTATGGTGGCCTCTAGTGACTTTGATTTAAGGATATTTGCTCAGCAAATATTAAAAGTAATTATTTTACTCCAATGTGATGAGATTTGGAAACTGACGCCCGTGGCAAAAGTTGCCATTTAAAAACTTGTCAGCAAATCTTTACTAATTTGATCGATGATAAACTATAAGGTTTCTTGAAGATACCAAATATGTGAGTTTTGCAAAATATGAAATACGGGTAGAGTTATAAATATTTAATAATTTAATGGAGAGCTTGACGACTAAGTCGCTAATTGACGAAAAGAGGAAAAGGTGATGGACAATGGTGTTGGACCCTGGTTACCAATTGCAAACAGAGGTTTTTGGAATGAAATATCATCAATTGAAATGTTGGTGTTGACATTGTTTCTGGAAACTTAGATTTAATAAAAATCATGGTTTTCACCAAGTTTTCCCAAATCATTTTTTGCAGATTAGAAAAATGACAAGTTTTTTTTAGTTTATTGATAATATAACAGAAATAAAAATATGGTGCTTTTCTTCGGAATCGCTAAAATATGTGATCATATTATCTGAAATCTGTCATTTTTTTTATCAATTCTGAGTGGCTTTATAAATAAGTCATGGCAGGTTTATTGTTTAGGAGAACTAAGGATATTTGGCGGAATGCTGTATCGTATGACGGTTTTTGTATTCAAGAAATACCGATATGACACATTTTGGAATCAATCAGTCTCTTTTCATTGATACGTTTGGTAAAAATATATTTTCGCATTGCTTGCATGTTTTTCAAACTCAGGAAATTGATTTGGAACCTATTTTGGATTGGGTCCAAATGTCTTTGTTCTAAGTCTAAGGAGTGGATGACCCGGATAACTACATGCAAAACTCGATGTGTGTATTTGATGAATTGCAGGAATCGAGCTTACATTCCAGAATTAATCTCGACGCTTTGAAAGTCGAAATTGTATTGGACTGACATGATATCGTTTTCGGTGTAGTGTTTTCAAGAACATGTTGTCCATAGTGAACTCAGACAGCGATGAGATTGCACAATTGCCTTTACAAAACGATTGATTTTTCAGCTTTCTAAAAACCCTATTTGAGGCCCCATCATACCATCGTACAAAGATCAACGCGGATTTTCCAGACAGGCTACGGTATTCATGTGGGCCTCTTTCAAATAACGGATATTCGTGACCGCAATGAATTCAACTCATAGCCATTTTATCCAACAAGCATGTAATCAGTTTAGAATCCCTGATGTTCCTTAAAAATGGGCTTCCTTTGCAAGATTTATACGCGCCCAAGGTGGCATTGGATGAAGTGGACCCACATTACTCACAAGACAGTGTCTAAGGACGAACCACCATTGCTCTGCCGCGATACTTATAGGAATAGCATCACATCAGGGTTGAGTAATGGTGTCCTCAAGCGCCTTTTGGAGCAGAGACCTCTGAATGACTGGCGCCAAATGGGGAGATGCTGGCCATTAATCCATGTCTTGAATAAGGAATTCTGCTATTGGCTGTAGACATTACAAGTTGAACAAGTGCTGTAAATGCTTCTGTTAAATAGAAGCTTCTGGCATTGAATTTTCTTGATACTTATGCTTTCAGAATACCTTGATGTAGGTTTTGGTAGTAGATAACCAGCAAAAATAATAACAAGTCTCAAAGCCCTTCATTATGTGCCTTGTCTATAATTTAGTATTTTTATATCAACCTTTTGATGTGATGGAAGGTAATTGCAGTATCATCACCTGTGATGCCATCAGCTTTGTACGTTACCTTCATCGTCTATGCAATCATCAATTGCTTACCAAATAATCAATGTCTCATCCAATCAGTTGCATTTTGATTGCCTCACTAATCGTAATATCTTAACAAGTGCATATGATGACACAATGTTATTTGATGTGGTTTTTAAACTTTCATACCTGCTGAAGAAAGGTTAATGGCAAATATGGAATTTCTGTTATTCTGAACAACTTCAGTGTCTGTGAGTATATGGAGGAATGCATTTCACAATTTCCTATAACATTTATACATTTTTCACAGAAGAAGAAAAATCTTTTCTTTCCCCACATGAGAGATTTTTGATGTATTCTCTCGCGAGTGACATCCGTGCATTTGTTCCTTTGCGTTTCAATCGTTGATAAGACGTACTCACATGCGTTTTATTCACTCCCAGATCAGGCGGAAGTTGTCACCCGGGATCGATTGCCGGAAAAGTAGTTTTGCTCCACACGAAGTCTTGACAGTGCTCGAAAGCTCTAAACCAGAGCGGTTTTTGCCTATCTTTCATTTCCTTCTGCTGACTAGATGTATTTGGTCACGACAGCTCTTGTAAACCTTTGAAAAAACTGCTTTGATGCATAAAAAACTGTATACTGGTGATTGCTCATCGAGGGCGTTGAAAAATGTGATCCTAGTACAAGGTCTTTGGTCGCCAACTAAATCCCAACCTTAATTCCCTCTGTGTGGGCACCACTATATAATGTTTTCCTAACACTTGTCAAATGTTTGGCTGTATGTGTGTGACATGTTTGGGCCATATATGAGTGAAAGCCCATTGCGTTTTATACCAGTTTAGGGAAGAAAACATGGACTTGGATTACACTGTATATGGTACATGGATGCAGGGGCGCCGAGAGCCAGGTCCGGGCCCGGGGGAAAGGGAGGAGGGCAAAGCCGTATATGTCACCACATTTCAGGGGGGGGGGGAGGATTTAATGGTCCTCGTTTTGACCTTAGCAAAATTGCGTTTATACCATAGCAAATTTAAAATTTTTTCGTTTTTGAGCATATCAAAATTTAGAAAAATTTAGTTTATACCATAGAAAATTTAGAAAAATTGCGATTTTACCATAGCAACATTAAGAAAAGTTTCGTTTTTACCATAACAAAATTTAGGAAAATTTCGTTTTTACCATAGCAAAATTTAGAAAAATTTCGTTTTTACCATAGAAAAAATTGCGTTTTTCAGTTTTCATGATATTTCCAAAAGGTCATTTTCAACATTTAAAATTTTTTTCCCACATATTCCGGAGGCCGGGCCCCTCAAAATCCCAGGCCCGGGGTATTTCCCCCTCCCCCTTCTTCCCCCCCCTTTCGTCAGGCCTGCATGGATGTTCAGGTATACTGAAATGCATAAATTATGTGCTTATACAGTAGTTCTCATGGACGAAAGACAGCTTATTTATAATCAATGCCATATGTTCAGTTTCTGATATGTTCATATATTGCACATCTTTCAGTATTTTTGGTTGGCTCATTCGCAATTATGGGGTCCCAACAGAAAAAATTGTGCAGTTATTCAGAAAAACTAGTTTCTGACTGCACATTTGCTACACTTCCGCACATTAACAGCAATTTGTTTGCATTTGGAACTGCGTTTCTACAGCAGTTTTAATGCACTTTTATTGCACAAACAAAAATGTTTTTCTATCATTCATAATTGCACATTATTAAATGCTGGCATTAATGGCACTTAACTGCAAAAATACTGCCACTTAATTTGAATTAAGGGCAGTCCATTTTCTGCTGAGGTGCTGAACCGGAATACAATTAGTTCATTGAATTAATTGCAACATCAAAATTTACCTCATGATTATAAAGTCCAATGGTATACTAGCTGGTTACAATTGGTAAATCCGAAGAATGTGTAATATCATGCTTTTAGAAATGGGATTGGAAGTGTGAACATGTTGAAATGGATAGTCTGCATGAGTAGAGACTGAGCAGAAATTGACTAACCCCTTGCTTACTCTTTAAGCTCTGACATGCCATTTTGTTCCTAAGGATATCCGATAACGCTGGACCTCTGGTAGATTAAGTTTCATATATTTGTAAGATAGTCGTTGACTCGTTGAAGACATCTCGGATTTCTTAGAACATTGTCGATCGCAATCCAGCAAGACTAATGCTGGCGTTTAACGCTATTTACTCCTAGGAGACCATGGACACCAAATTTCTCCATCTCTGTTGCCGAACACACAGTATACCACTTTGTGATTGCAGTGTCGTATATCAACGAAGAATCGATCAACGTGCCACACAAGCTTAACAAATCGTGTAATTAAGAGCCAAAATCATTCCTGAGGAATTTATTTTGCTGGCTTTGCCATGGTTTGCATCATCGTCTGTCTCAATTTCCACTGTAGGTCAAGATTTAGCTATATCTGTGAGCCCTTGGAGAGTCTTTGGCTTCTGAAACCTTCTGATTGCCAAAGATGTTGCAGTTTTGGTAAGAGAATGATTTGGATACATACAAAAAAGTACTTTTTGCAAATTGCATACTCTAGTTCATGACAGCTCACTTTTTTCGATCAAGAGGATTTCAAAAGTGAAATTTCTACGTTTTTTTGGAAAACTAAATCCGTAAATATATCACTATTTTTATGTTGCGCCTCGTAAAAAAATCATAAACAAGGATTTCTTGGATGAAAAATATCAGAAATGTTATATTGGAATAAATCGTTTCGACTGCGTTGACGCGGTCTGAATAAATAAAAAATTGGTATATATAGACATTAGGTCATGGTAACTCACGTCAGAGAATTCACCAGTTTTTTAAAAAAAAAAATTACCTCGTAATTTTAGATCATCTTTTCCCAGAATTTCCCGAAATTGTTCATAGTCAATTCTTGTGAAACCTCCAGTGTTTTATTTTTCGCAAATGTATCCAACTTTACCTAGGTGGTGATGTAGTGTGGAAACAATTTCAAGAATGTTGTAGCATCTTTGCAAAGTTATTAATGTTTTTTGTTCTAAACATGGATGTGTTTTTTACTGTTTCACTTTAAGTTTAACGGCTAAATAGATTACATTTTTTTTCTTCTGTTCACCAAATCTCTTTTTTGATAAGAGACTACTATAGTCCAGGCAAAGCAGTTCCAGAAATCTTTTAGTGGTTTGCTTTTCCATCAGCCTTACCCCAGGGACCGTAAAACGAATATTATACATAATTCTATCTTATCTATTTTTGGTGCGGTACATTTTACGTTTTTAGGAGCAAAGTTATGCGGTTGAATTGCCATTTTGCTAAATTTCAAACATGATGAGCAGTGACTATGATACTGTGACGAGGATACCAGAAAGCGTTTTGTAAGCGTAGTATATTCATTTCTAAATGGGCTGCTGAAAATAATGATGAGAATATTGATAAGTAGCAAGTTAGCATTATACAATTACTCCCCACAATACAAATCATATGATTTAAAAGTTTTAATGTTACATATTAAACTAGGTCCATGGCTTGTACTGGATATATCCATGTGTGACTGAAAACATATATGGGCATATTTGGCTTTTTAAGTCCAAGTGCATGTAGTATTTGAAATAAATACAGCTTATTGCTCAAATTAATGTATGATCAGATATGGTCTGTGAATTTAGGAAGTTGTTGAACAAAATACAGAGATACTGTAACGTATCTGAGTTAATGTTGAAAAAATGGGCATGTGTCTGAAAAATGTTGAAAAATGACATTTTATACGAAATGTGTATGTCGAGGATGCTTCAATTGGAACACAATTTGAAAGATGATGATGAATAGGTCTACAAACTTTTGAGGTTTTTGGATGAATTGCATATAATTTAGGACTTGTATGATACTTTTTTGTCAAATCTAAGAAAACTCGTATATGTGGTTTTTCTGAAGATGTACTACATTTCTTGATGGAGGTTTTGAACGGTGTGCAGTTCCGATTTTAAATGGTCTCTTCGTCATAATCCGTTTGTCGTCTGGATGCATTTTTTTGTCTTCATGATTTGCATACGTCTGCATATGCAATAAATTGATTTTTTTGAAAAACTTATGCCATCGTTTCTTCGGAGATGGATACTTGTTTTTACTATGTGTATTATGAGTCTTTTTTGCAAACTGATCAATACGCAGAAATAGTGCACAGATGGGGGTTTGAAGTCCTAAAAAATCTTGCTATCTCGATGGTAATGGCTCCATTAAATCCATGGAAATGTGGAAATGTGCAAGGCCTGAGCAATTTCAGAATCTCTTGCAATTGTACTGAACTTCTATGACTTGTAGTGATGATCGAAAGATGCTCATCAGAGGTTATCCTTGTTCAGAATGGGTCACAGTATGGTAGGAGTTTGGAAGTGAATTCCGGAATCTTGAAGATTTAAATTAGATTTAGAAGCTGTCATTGGAAATATTATTCATGGAGGATATAAATGAAAAATATTCTAGCATTAATGGATGCATTAAGGGTAAATGTAATAGCTGTCATCAACTATGGCGACTTTGTCTTGATCTTATTAACCTGTTCTTTTGTCCTCTTATAAGCCGATATCGATGAAATAATTTGTTGAACCTACCCTTGCGTCAATGTTATTTATAGATTTTAATGTCTTATGTGTTCAGAAAGAGACCCAACCGTTATATGGCACTTCTTATTGTAATTGGATTTACCAAGACACGACTCTTGCAATCTGAATCAAATTTTGTTTTTATTTTAGCCATACGCATCACAACTTTCCGTATGACGCACAACATGCATTGTATTCGGATTAATTTGGGGGTTTTTTTTTATCTGATTTCCATTACTGTTCAGCCAACATTAATGGGATGATCGTCTGGAGAAGCCCAAGGTTGGTAAATTATTCCTCCAGATCTCGTAGGAGGAACGATTCAGGTCGAATCTCCTTTGAAAGTTATTGCCAAAGAACGTTGGACATGGACGAATGGCGTTCGATTAAATCCAAGATCTTGTTGGCCCTTCAATTGCAATAATTCAGAGTTTAATTGAGTTAAATCGGTCGGAACTTCATGCCAGACAAAATATGACATAGTCTCTTTCGTTAATTGGATGAAATCTAACAGAATCTCGCCCACGGATGAAATCGATCAAGTTCCTCTGACTTTGGTATTCTTGATTTTAAAAATTGTATCACTTTCTAAAAATACCACACACAGGTTGGAACAATTATATCCCATATATATATATGGGATATATATAGTATATATATATATATATATATATATATATGGTATATATACGTGTATGTCTGAAAGTATTTGTCTGTATATATTTCGATTTATTGGAGAAAATAAACGTGGACTTACATTGTTTCTCAAGGTATTAAAATGGGACATTCTGTATTTATTTATAACTGAAATTAGACATATATGTACATAATTGAAAAGGACACGTATACATGCAGTGATATTGGGTGAATAGTCTTAATATATGGACATGCATATATCAGTCATAATATAATCATAAATGGTTAAATATTTCCATTTATGATCACTTCAGTTCACTGTTCAGTAAATTTTATCAGAACTTTTTGAAATCTATATCTATGACAAAATATTTTTTTTAAAATATACGAGTTTTGTTTTATAAAAGTAAGTTTTGGATTAGCGTGCATAATTGTGTGCCATCATCAATTTTTTTCCCCATAGACAAGTTAAATGAAATCTGGCAGCATCTCTTCGAATTCATTCATCTGGAATATAGCTCTGAATAATTGAATAATTTTTCTTTTTTTCAAAAGGTCTACACAGAATCTCTTCAACAAAAATGTTTATATTGTTACCTGTATTTTATCTATGTGGATTTTAACATTTCCCTCTTTCTCAAACCTACTTTCCGCTTTGTCGGATTTCGTATGTCGCAGTTACACTTATATAATCGTAGCTTAAAAAAGTTGTCCTACTCTTGCATTTACAGATTTTTTATGAAGCTAATTTTTGAGAAGCTCGTCGACGTTAATCTGGTCTTATGATTACAGTGTCAGTGATATACCATTAACATTTTGTCGTGCACAACTCTTAAAATCGCTTAATAAGCGTTATTGCAGCTCTTTTTCCTTCGTCTTCTGTCATGTAGGCCTAATAGGATTTTTAGCCAAAGCTGCACATCGAGAAAGCTTTCTATTTGCTCTTATTTACCCAGCCATTATCTTTCATGTCAAGTCAGCGATCATATAAGCCGAGAATGCTGATCCCATTGCTGATAATCGGAAGAAAATACTGATGATGATGCGTGCCAATGAAACGGGATGGATTGCTTGCAGATAGCTCTGTCGGTCATATCAAGATGGATCCATAAGGGGCTTCAATGAAGACTGTATGAAATCTTGAAACGTCGAATCAGTTAAATCATTGCAATGGCTGTTTAGCCACATTAGCTTACTGATCCTGCAGGTTAAAAGTCGTGGTTTGATTGACTCTTCCGATTTCTCTTAAGATTTTTACAGACACAGTAATGATACATGACAACTGTCATTGTAGTGTCTGACAAGTTTTCATGCTGATGTTAATAAATGTCTTTGGTGATGTTGGAGTAACTTTCATGGTAATGTTGGGCAAACGTTTATGATTGGTGGTGTTACAAACGTTTGTGGTGGTGTTTAACAATTTTTTATGTTGGTGTTTTCCAAACGTTTATGATGGTGTTAAGCAAATGTTCATGGTGGTATTGGAGAGACTTTGGTGGGCCGATTGGTGACATTTAGCAAACTTTCAGTTCCTAGAGTAGTGTTTGGTAGCTTCAAGGGTTGTCTTAAAACAAGCTTTCATGGTAGTGTTTGATAAGCTTCCATTGTGGTGTTTGTCAGACTGTCATGGCGGCGTTGAGCGAACTGTCATGGTGGTGTTGAGCAAAGTGTCGTGGCGGCGTTGAGCGAACTGTCATGGTGGTGTTGAGCAAACTGTCATGGTGGTGATGAGCAAACTGTCATGGTGGTGATGAACAAACTGTCATGGTGGTGTTGAGCAAACTGTCATGGTGGTGTTGAGCAAACTGTCATGGTGGTGTTGAGCAAACTGT
>JAQGBW010005559.1:0-11806 GCA_034698625.1 Julus scanicus
TCGGTTTAAACTCTCATCCGAAAGAGCCGCCACTTTGGGAATTTCTCCCATCCGTAAAATTCTCACCGACCTCGACCCGGGAGCGAACCCAGCATTTAGGATCGAGAGGTTAATCATGTATTTTAAGGCGAAATACACACACATTTCTCGTTATATGTTTAATCATGGTATTTTAACCAATCAACATAATTTTATTAAAATCAAAATAAACAAAATGATGTTATAAGTCTTAAAATTTGCAAGAATAAAATTCTGTAAAACTTTACCAAAAATATATTTGAAATTTATAAACATAACTATGAAATACATATATGTATGCACATACCCGTAATTTAACGGAAAGAAAAACTACTTATAGCTTTAGGAAGTGTATTAAAAAAGCCTCGTTATATACTTTAAAAGCATACTTCCTGTTGTCTCTACAGGAATTTTCCAGAAAGCCTATAGGTTTGCCATGAAAATACATTAACGACCATGTTTACAGTCTTGGTTTAAACATAAAAATCGAAGTGGTTTCATTGAAAACACACCTTTGTCGAAAGAAATGTCCGATATATAGTTGACAATAAACTCGGTTTCAAATGCATCCAACTTTCCTCAACTTGGTTGGCGATATAAAAATAAATTGGGAGCTGGCTGCAGCTGGTTCCACTTTAAATTTGAAAAATTTAGACGAGTTGTCAAGTCTTCTTGTAGCTGGCAAATACAACTATTTTATTCGGTTGTACAATGGTCCTGATTGCGGAGAAATGTGAACAAATGAAATCAAAATTTGGAGGAAAAAGAGGGACCGCACAATTGTATACATCCCATTGTGTTCGCACAAGTTTTGACTGATTGCTCCATTGTTGTTCAATCGAGATAGTTCTGTGCTAAACTCAAACTTCTTCAATAGCTTTAATGGGACCTCAATAGAGATGATTTTTCTCAAGACGGGGGAGGAAAAAAAATATATATATACAAAATGAGCACACACAAAAACGACGGAAAAAGAAAATAACACATCCAAACTTTTAGCTTGAAAAAAGTAACGTGGGCTTGAATAAAACGAAATGATTATATTAAGGGAATGTTCAAAGTTACAGTAGACCAGCTGAAAAAAACGGGAATTATAATAAAAATAGTTGAAATATTTCAATACACAACATTTTCATTGTTATTTATGGCTGAAAATTTTTAAGTACTTTTTCCATTGTTTCAATAAATTATATTTAAAACCTTAGCTCGCAGAAAATGTAAATATAAATTAACAAAAAATATTTAAAACTATTATATATATGTAAAAAAACATTAAAAAAAACTAATTAAAAAAAATATTAAACGAAACTTGAAAACTTGATGTAAAAAATTTCTGGTCTGGCAATATATAGAAAAAGCCATAAATGTCTATACATGTTATATTTGATGGTAAAGTATTAGAATTAACCTATTCCTTTAAAAATTGAAGTATACAGGGTGAGCCAATAAAAATTAAGCCGACTTTTATAAAAAATCATAAAAAAATATTTGTTAATGGAATTTAATGATAATTTGTACAAATATTGTTTTTTGCATTACTTTCGAATTGCCCACGTTTTGATAAAAAATGCAAAAAATTTTTTAAGAAAAAACGTACATTTGTATTCGTGATTATAAACACGTATTCAGCTGACATGTATGATTATTTAAAACTCATATTTAATACATTGTTCACATAAAAGGGATAAAACCTATATTAACCCCTGTGTAATATTAAACATACAAGGATTTAACACTTTCTATCCCACCTATGTAGTGTGACTTGACCTTGCACATATTTTAAATGCAGGTTTTTTTATGTTATACCTAAATCCGAAGCAAATTGGTCTATGTAGACCGATAAATATTTGATGAAGTCTCAGACAACATAAAATGGCAAAAACTAACTTAGGTATCCCATTTCAATCCGATGGTCTATGCAAGCCTGCCATTTTATAAACCATTTTCTGTTATTACTTTTCTAGGAAATAAGTAGAAGCACGTACGACTATATAAGCTATACATAAATCAGGATAAAATGTTTTCCCAAAATAATGATATTATGGCGAACGGTTTTTTTATGTTGAATATTTTACAAGTATTGACCAGCGAGTGAAAAACCTTTACAAGCAATACTTTTATTTATATAAAAAACGTGATGGAATTCAGGGTTGACGCCAAACTTGCCTTGTAAAATATTTCATATTTAATGGCTTATGGCCCAAGTATAGACGATCATTGAAAACGATGTTTCGTATCATCGGAAACATCAATAAAATAGCGACATTCCTGGCTCTCTTTTGACAGATTCGAGGGAAATGAATGCACTATTAAAAAGCCCACAAGTCCGAAAATATCATTCAACGAAACAGAAATGCCATCACGCATATATATGTTGACTCAAAATATATGACAAGTTGAAGGTTATATACACACAAGTTTACAAATTGAAACTGAATTTGTATACTTTAAAAGGACATCAATATGAAACAAAATGGTGGACAAAATAACCCCATGCAAAAGTCTTGTCAATGTAAAAAACTTTCTCGACTATTGAAAAATTTTATACGATGAAAATCTCCAAGTGTACTGTGCAGTATATACAAAAGATTTTTTATGCTTTTTATAAGATTTTCTAATTACAAACAAAGTGATGATAATTGGAGAAATTTGTTATGCTTTGTCGAAATTATAAAGAAATATGATTTCAAAGCATGCAAATAAATGGAATTTCAAAGCATGCAAAGAAATAGAATTTTAAAGCATGCAGGAATAGAATTTCAAAGCATGCCAAGAAATAGAATTTCCAAAGCATTCAAATAAATGGAATTTCTAAACCATGCAAATAAATGTAATTTCTAAAGCATACAAAGAAATAATATTTCAAAGCATGCAAAATTAAGAATTTCGAAGCATGCCAAAAAACAGAATTTCAAAGCATGCAGAAGTAGAATTTTTAAAGCATGCAAAGTTAAGAATTTTAAAGCATGCAAAGTTAAGAATTTCAAAGCAAGCAAAAAAAATTAAAATTTCAAAAAAATAAAAAATAAAACGAAAAAAAAATTAAGATGAACAAATATTTGAAAACTAAGGATAGGCCTCTCTTGTCTGGTTTTAAAAACGAAAAATGAAGTACAATTTGTTTCAACTCTGTTTCTTTCAGCGCTGTTATTTCGTTTTGTAGAATCTTGGTTTAGTGTTAAAGTAACCCAAAAATTATACGGAATTTTAAATTGTGTTATTTGCAACAGGTACACGGTTCAGGTAAGATGAATATTTTTTTTCTATGTTAGAGTAATTCCCAACACAACGGTTGGGTTTCCATTATATACCACATTTTAGACAACAATTATTTCTTTTTTTTAAATTCAAAGTGTATTATTATTGAACTGATAAACTACCGCCAGCAAAGAACAAAGGGAACTTTGAATATAACCATTTGCAATAGATTGTATACCATTTATACATAAATTCCTCTGATTCTAACATGTCCTGTTTTCGTTAAAGTTCTTAATGGATATGAATGCCATCGAAACTGCCCCAGGGCTCCTATGGATGAGCATTTACTGATGGGAACCCTCGCATTGATAAACGCAAATGTATAATAATGGAAATGCTATGTAAATATGAGCATATGAAATGCATGTACATCGCAATTACATTTATCAACAAGTATATGCATCTATGAAAATCGACATATAAGAGTATATACAGGTTAGCAAACAGTCCTCAGGCGAATCTGTCTAATACAAAAGACCTACAGTTGTTTTTCCATTGCATAATCCATAGACGGCTGTAAAGCATGGGAAATGAAGATAATGTTTATCAAGGCACAGAATGAACTGATTAAGAATTTAAATCAAATATATTTATTATTAACCAATGCTTAGTAAACGAGGAGCGTACGAACCAGACTTGTGCAAATTGTACGCATGAATAGAAGTACTGTTTACGATTACAGTGGAATCATAAGTAGAATACATGTAATCGATAGTCATATGAAATTAGTAATTGAACTTGGGCAAATATGTACTCTTGTGCGGAAGTATCATAGCCAAACACGGGTAAATTGTACTCGTGGATATGAGTACTGATTATGATGGATTGCAAAAGTATTTCTTAGGGAACAATTTATTTTAAACATTATAGATTCTATTATAAACAAAAATAATTTAAATTTAAAAAAAATCGCAATGAATATGTGAAGACAAAATAAAACTCTTGTACATTAGAAAAATCTTAATAATTAAAAGGAAAAAAATAAACAGCATCTGATAACAAAAAAATCATAAATAGGAATGTAAAAACTAGAATACATTCATATTATCTTTTTGGATGACCCTCATTTCAAGTTACTCAATCTCGTTACTCAAGCGTATTAAATGCAACTCAATTACTCACTTAAAAGTACTTTATTTATACTCTATTGCATCGGTACTCATAATTTCAGATTACATTAATACTCGAGGACATTTGTAAACACCCATTGTGGGTACATTTTTGAAATTTAGTGCATTGTGCAGCCTGTACTCATACTCTTTAAGTACGTACTTATTGTATTCAATTACTCTTTGTACTCGGTACTCTTTTACGCGTTACTCAAATATTACGTTACTCTATTTTGCCTTTGATATTAAAACATTGTGTTATCACTTTCTGTCCATGTAATTCTGATAAAAAGCAACAAACTAGTACCATTTAAAAAAAAACAAAAAAACACTGAATTTGTAACATTTGAGGGTGGTTTCCGACTCAACATTACAGTAAAACGTGACAACTCACCCCGAAACCAAAATACACAGTATAGTAAGTTTACAGAATATATTTTGTAAAAAAAAATGGCTTATACGTATACGCTTCCAGCAGAGTATCTTACTTTACATAAACGCTCCAGTGTCTTTTGATGAATTTTTTACTAGCATCCTATAAGTATACATCTCTAAATGGAGCGAGTGAAACAGATGCAAAACAAGACTTTAAAACGAAAAAAAAAGCACAAGCAGGAGTTTAAAACAGCTATGGACTAGTTGACTGGCCTCCAAAAATGCTAATATTGAAGAAAAAAAAAAGGAAGCAAATTGGGAGGCATCGAAATTGAAACTGAAAATTCATGAATTCGTTTTTGCCTTTACCAAAAACAGTTGACAATTTGGGTGTTGGGGCGGCAAAAAAGTAGGCAAGAAATTTGTAATTCACTGTCTGAGACAAAGATCAAACGTAGGATTGTGACAACAGCTCGCAGAAACAAAGAGCTAAAGAGCTATAAAGGTTATCACCAACAGGAAGGAAATATAAATGAATCGCTAAAAGGCAAAGTGGGGGCTTTTTGGAGCGAACAAGCATTGACAAAGTTGAACGAAAACGCTTATCTTTAGGGTTGTACGCCAGAAGTATGTGTGGCTAATGGGAGAAGATGCCAATCTCCACAAATTCCTTCGTATTTTTCAAATCTTGCAATTGCTGATGCGAGACTTTGAAATTAACATTGGAACGAGCAATTTATTTTATCGCAACGACACCCTGTTTAAGTATGCATCATGTGAGCGGAAAATTTGCGCCTGGCGGACTTACGTATGACAAGCCACTATCGTAATTTTGGCGAAGATTAATGAGAAAATGGTGGAAAAAGGTTTTCGTAAATTTGCAGAAATAACGCTTGGCCTGCAATCCATCAAGCCCGCTCTCGACTTTAGGACCTTAAAGTTCGGGGCTGGAAAACGAGATAAGTTCGTAGCGAAAGTCAACAATTTTAACGAGAAATCAGGGCGAGGTCGTCACCTTTCGACGAAAACTTTTAGAAATACAAAGTTAATTGTATAAGTTATACCGAAATGCTATTTATCATTTCTGAGAGTTTTTGATTAAATGTAAATTATGCTAATAACGCACGACAGCTAGGCAATTTTTCACAATTTTAATTTTGATTTATAAAAAATTCACAAAAAATGTAATGAAACTATTGCTTGTGATGTATTAACACTCGGTGTTTAAGTCCTAAAAATACCAAAATGGGCCATACATGTATAATCGACAAATTAAAATTTTTAAGAGGGCTGCCCTACTAGGCACCTGAGCTGGCAGTGATTGCCTACTGCTCTAAAACAAACCTCAAATCAATTGATTATTTAATTATGAAATCCTCTGTTTTAATAATAAAGGCCTAAATATTACTATTATAATTTAAAAATTTATCTATTATAAAATTTCAATGAATATCTTACCCCAAAATTGAAATGTCGCCCTGCTCTAGATCTGAGTTGGCGGTAATTGCCAACTGTTAAGAGGCAAACTGAGAGTTAATTGATTATTTAA
Source organism: Julus scanicus (assembly GCA_034698625.1). Lineage (NCBI taxonomy): Eukaryota > Metazoa > Arthropoda > Diplopoda > Julida > Julidae > Julus > Julus scanicus. The sequence continues at coordinate 6,310 of JAQGBW010005559.1, forward strand.
TGATAAAAGCCTGAATAACATATTATAATATATAAATTTATCTAATATTACATGTACGTATAAACACGTTTTTACAAACATATGCTAAAAAGTTTGCCCTTTGGGTTTGTTTCAGCCGCCATTTTTTAAATATATTTGTTAATATCAAAATTGTACAGCTATTAAAGACATTTAATAGGTGCACAATTTTGATATTTAAATTGTTTTAAAATTTTAATGAATATCTGACCCCAAAATCAAAATGTTGCCCTGCTTTACATCTAAGCAGGCAGAGATTGCCTACTGTTAAGGAGAAAACTAAGACTCAATTGATTACAATTCAAATATTTGCAAAATAAATGCAATTTTTTTAGTATTTTCAGTGTACATATATATGTCACATACATGTATACAGGTATATATGGAAAATTCCATAAAGGGTATGGACGTATATCTTCAAAATTAAACATATCTATATTTACACAGTTGTGGTACATGAATAATTTTACTTGTCTATAAATAACCATACAGTATATGAGAATGTATGACCCTATACATCAATATACGTGTCAACTTTGTTGTCCATATATATATATACATATATATGAGCATGTGTGACCATGTATTTCCTTATATGGCCATACATTCACATTTACGTCCATATCACATCTCCATAACTAAATATAAACTGCTTTGTACCATATTTAATTAAATAATTAATTAAATAAATAAAACATTAATTAATCAAGAAATAATATAAGTTAGCTCTGTTGTCCATACATCGACAAAAAATGCCATTTTCATGTACGGTCAGACATGTTACCAGACAAACACGTGTCTGGACATGTATGGGATATAATAAGTCATACATGACCTTATATAATTTTCTCACCCAGCCTGCTTATTTCAAATATTTACGACCTACCGTAAATATAGTTCACAAAGCCACGTTTAATTTTAAGTGATTTACGACCAGAGGTCAAGCAGACAAATATAAGCTAGGATTAATTGATAGTATCTTAGAAAACTTCATGCATCGTTTACGAGATTATAAAATAAGAAAAGCATACGATTTTTTTTCTATTACTTCAACTACGATACCGTGATATACATTTTGACATTCATACACACAGAGTAGAATTTTACAATAGATACGAAACTTATCGAGACTACATTCAGAAGTTTGCCATTTTCAAGAATGATTTCTCAACAAGAGCATTTTTCTCGCAAGATTTTTTTTCCAATAAATTCGATGCTTTTTATGTTGAGTTCCCTCTGCATTAAGATAGCAGACGTATTATACCACGATGCATAATTCAGCTAGTCTTAAAAACCTTGCCAGTCTCGATTGAAGAGTTTTTTCCCCCCCGAAAAAAAATAGGCAGGCTTTTCTTGAAAGATATTGTTGGATGAGATAGGCGTATAAAGGTAAACATTGTCGATATCTAAATAAAGATATAAAAAGGAAAGTCATGTAGGGCTATAACTCAATAAAATCCAAATAGATGCCACAAGAATTTCGTATTGCGTAAGCTTCAAATCGTGAATAAAACCATCTGTGCACACGTTAAGCTTCAATTTTACATTTTTGAAAAGAAAAAATTTGCTGAGTAACACAACATAACCCAACTGATATATGCATACAGCACTGCATGAATGTAATCCACCTAAATTATGTTGTAAAATATTAAAATCTTGAAATTGACGTAACATTTTTCCAATATTTGGTAAATACGAGTACATCTATACTCTCTCGCAATATGAAGTTTTATCAGGAAAAACGTCAAAAATCAAAATCCAACATTAAAAGCAACTTTTATATAATTTATGAGAATATATTAGTTTTTAAATGCCATATCTGGAAAGTTACCGTGCAATTATGTAAAGCTTCGGTTTTTAAAAATGTGCTTTCAGGCTTAAAATTTAGCAGAAAAAAAGTTAGAAAAAATGCCAATTTTAAATATTTTGACTTATTTATTAAACAACTTGATGCAGATAATGTGTTATGGGTGATAAAATTATACATGGTACATCTATGGAACATGTATGGAACTACATACTCGTGTATTACATTTATGCCCATTTATACGAACGATTGTCGTGTATGTCCAAATATATACATGTGTCTGATCTATGCCCTGGGTGGAAAAATAATCTATGGATCATGTATTATTGGACATAAATTGGACATCAATTCGTATTTATCTTTTCATATCCAATTATTATATTCGTATACATAGGTCCCTGCCATATAAACTAGCATATTGATAGTACAGGACATAATACCATATTGATGGATGAGACATGTCATATATGGTGAAAACTTGACTATGTATATAAAGGGCCATTCAAAAAGGACGTCTTCAAGAAGGAGTGGGATAAGAAGGGGGAGGAGGAAGGGGGGGGAGAAATAAGTTTTAAAGGTCGATGAAAGTGGGAAATGGAAACCAGAAGAAATATATCCCCAGCCCCAACTGTACTTGAATATTTAAAATCTCGAAAATGTTGGCAAATGCCTTACTTTGTATAAAACACCGATGTGATGCTAGAATTTCCCTACGAGGGCAGGAAATTTCCGATTATCACAAAAACTTGACAAAATCTTATGGAAATTTGTTTGTTTCCAAACATTTTCTGGGCACCCTACTTTTCAAAAAGAATATTACGTACGCCTAAGGAGAATAAAGGGGGGGAGGAGGGGATATGGGCTAAGATTGACTCCATGTGGAAAGGGGGTAGGATGAGGGGTAAATTTTTGAAGGAATTTCGGGGACGTCTTTTTTGAATGGCCCTTATGTCAATATCAGTTTTATTTGGTCTATAAACTGCATTTCCAATATGGCTTATCAATGGCTAAGTAAGTAATTTATGGCATATCAACGACGAAACATGGTTCATACATGGCTATTTATTTGCCATACATGTCCATATATAGCTTTGTCCATAAATAAATTATTCACATATTGTGGAATACAGTTTATATATGTTTTAACAGCATAAAAATTATCAATATCAATTCTCTTTGAAAAAAAAATTAATATCAAAAATGATCATATCTAGGAATTAGTAAGACTTCCTATATTAATGTTACAAAGTTATCTGTACATAGAGATGTTTTCCTGCAACGTGGAAAATTAATGATCGATTAAAAGTAATTAGATATTTGCAAATCGAATGAAGTAGAAAATTAAACACACACGCCATCCTTATTTGGTAATTAATTTTCATGAGATGGCATTAATAATTAAAGCTATGCACGAAAGCAAAACCGAGACAAATAAAAGACTCTGAGAAGATTTAAGTAAAAAAAAAGCAGCCAATCGTCAATTGAGGCTATTGAGGCAATCAATTGAAGGCGACAAAGAAACATTATCTGAAACCCTTACTCAATAGGCTTAGAACTTAGGATTTTCACCCCAAAGAAAACAAGGATCGAAGTAGATGAAGAATAAGAGGAAGAAAATGCCATTTTCCTCATTAAACCCAATGAGATGGATTTTTCCAAACACCTTCTGCCTAATGCATTCCCTTCATTTATTTATCTAAAAAAAACTTCATTGTCATTAGTCATAGATTAGATGAGAAATAAAACCAATTGGCTGTTCGTCTCCTATTTCCAACCTTGCTAACAAAGACAGAGTACACGCCATCCTAACTTTGGATGTTCACTTTTTATTGGGCTCATCCTTTAATAAGGTCTAATTGGAAGTCGGTCATCCTAAAAGCAACTCTGTAAGAAATACAACCCCAATTCATTTAGCCAAAAAGATAATCCTAATATACGAGTGAACGAAGTCGACATAGCAACCTAAGCCTAGTGAAAAAGCCTCTTCAATGCAGAATTCAAAGAAAATCACATCCAAAAGCTGATGATTTTAGAAACAATTTACCTTCATCAGAAAATTATTATCGACCAATTGAACAAACATAAAGTTATTTATGTTGAGAGCTAACATTCTCAAATGCAAGAATTACACATTGGAAGCATACCCGAAAAAATTATCAATAAAGTACACAAGGTGGACCAGAATTCCTCGCCAACCCACTTTTTATTTATTAAATCTTATAGTTATGAAAATTCTGTTAATGGAGTTAAACAGGAAGTCATGTGTGCTCTATCCACTTATGTTGTTAGATTTCAACTACGCCCATTTGTTGACAAATCCAAATCATAACTTGGGACCCGAATTAGGAAAAGGTAGAGAATGGGCAACTGTTTCCGTCTTTATTAGAAATTATTTAAATTTTTGCAATATTTTTAAACTGAGGAAACGCCAAATGACAACTACGTTGCAGCACAGTGTTGTACTGAAATAAGACGCACCTTAAATTTTAAGCAATTTAAAAAAACCAAAAAGAAACAGGTAGTATAAGACGCCAGTATAAGACACCTGAATTTTGGAGGCACTTTCTTGAAGAAAAAAGTGCATCTTACAGTCCTTAAAATACGGTATATGTTTTGCGTGATTGAGGACTTCAAAATCAACTTTTAGGCATTGATTCATGATAAAGTTGCAATTAAATTATGCAAAATCATGTCATCTCTTACATTCATATCATTAAAATACGTTTTCACACAGTAAATGTAATTGTATAGGTCGTTTCACTGTAGTACAGTGCTGTACTGAAGAGTAGCTACAATTGGTCGTTTCCCTCAGTTCTTAAAAACATTGCTAAAAGTTTTAAGTAATTTCCTATGAAGAAAACAGTTGATTCCATGCAAACAGACCATTCTCTTCCTTTTCCTAATTTAACATTTTGTCCCAAGTGTTGCACGTTCCAAGTTAGTACACCCATACCTCGTTTACGGCCTAGAATCGTTCCGGAAAAGTTTGCCATATAAAAAAAAAAGCCGTATAACGAATCAATTATTTCTTCATTGTGATTATCATTTTTTTCCCTTTATAAACGAAGTGAAACCCATAAAATATTTTATTGTTAGCCAAATCCGACCTTGTTTAAGCAAATTGGGTTAATTTGTCACATTCTTTGGCCACATTGTTTAATTACAACAATTTTTTTGGTGTTATAACAAAACATTATGGGCCGTAAATCGAAAAAGTGCCATAAAAAAGGGCTGTTATAGCGACAGGCCGTATATCGAGGTAAAGGTGTGTTAGGATTTCTGTAAAAAAATGGTCGTTGTTAAAATCTGATGGAGCAAACGTGATTTCTTATTTAACCCCATTAACTGAATTTTCATAACTAATTTTTTTTATAAAAGTAAGATGGCGAAGAATTCTGGTCCATCCTGAATGTATATACTGTACGCATGTTTACATTTTGCTCATGATTTTTCATATATATGACTGATATATTATAATAGCGGACTGACCCCCTTTATCATCATTGATCCCCATCTCCCTTGCGGAATCTGCGATGTTTGTTGTTGATTTTTAACGTTGGGTTATTTCTGCAACAGGAGGGCTAAACACAAAAGGCAGGGGATGAGCCTTCAACACCTACCTGGGAATTTAGCCTACGAGGGGGGACTTCCACCTCCTCTCGAGGGGTCTTT
>JAQGBW010005560.1:0-11804 GCA_034698625.1 Julus scanicus
ACAAAATTAATTCAATAAATAATGTTTTTTTTAAATTTACATTGATTGTTTTCTTTTCAGAATAGGGGGGGGGGGGGGAGGGAGAAATATCGACTTACGCAAAAATATTTTGGGGTAATGGTTAAAAAAGTTCCCCAACCGCTGCTTTAGTCATTTCAGTTATAGCTATCTTGAAATAGGTAGCTGAACAGCCAAAGATTGGCTGAATTGTTTCTCAAGTGCCAAGGGCATTGTTAGCATTATTCCACTGCTTGTTTGTTTAATCAAAGGGCAGGTGGCTCTCACAGATTTTCAACCCATTTATTTATTTATTTGCACAATGTTTCGACTAAGAGTATATTGTGCATGTCCTGGAGCATCAATTCACTTAAATATTCCTTCAAACCTGGCAGAATGCCAGAATGATGGATCACAGTTTAAGGCTAGGCGTGCAGTAGTGGGTTTTTCCACTTTTGATCACCCAAAACCTGTTGGTCGTTAAGACAAACAGGTTTTCAGTAATAAAATCACTCAAAAATGAAACCGGTTTCAATTATTTAGTAGGGGGGGGGGATGGATTAAAAATTCCACAGAGCTGGAAACCAATGAGTTTCAATTTGGTGATTAAACAGTTGCTTGAATAAAATCACCAGTGTGTGCCTAGCCTCAAATTGCAATAGAAGGAGGACCAGAGGATGAACTATTGAGGGATATCCTTCTGGAAGTGTGGTCCACGCTCGTACATTTCATCCCGATCAAGCAGAGCTGAGCTTGACTATTGTGGACCTAGTGTCGAAGCTTGATGGCAATCCAGAATTGGTTAAGACCCGACACCTACAACCCGCAAAGATGCTTCGTTACCCAACTTCAACCCCTCCCACTCCCCCCGCATCCCGGATACGCCTCTCTCGCAATACCCTACAAACGGATCCGCCAGCTCAAAAAGATAACCATGATGGCAGCAATACAATGGCTACAAAACTCGATATATGACATCGGGGCTAAAATGCTCGAGTATAGACGTGCCCTAACAAATGTCGACAGGATTTCCATCCTCATTGCGTAAACAAGCGAGGAAACATCATTTAAGATCAAAGTTCTTTCAATGTGGACGATCTAAATTTCTTAACGTTTACATTTTTCAATTTGTTCCGGAAGTAAGTAATACATAAACTTGGAGATCTCTCTTCAGCCTGAAATATTTATTCGTTGGCACGACGTTTCGGACCTCTTTATCCATCCTCGAGCACCTCATTTTTCTCTTAAAAACTAGTTTTTATAAAAAGTGTTTAGGAATGTTATTTGTAAATTATTTTCAACGCATAAATCTTTTTGGCTACATAAAATTCTGAAAGCTAATTTATGTTCGCATTATTTTGATAATACCCCGTAAATCCGTGGTGTGATGGGCATATGCTCATGTTCTACTCTTAGTATTTGTAAGAAACTTTCCTTTAGTTTCCGCATGCTCGCCATCTTCCTGACCCACAAATGAGTGAACGCGTCATTTAACCGAAGTTAATAATTAACCACCAAAATGTGTTTGGGTTAATGAGGGTGCTTTCATGCCTCACGTAACACGGTCACGATGAAAAGGCATTGACGTAAACCGCGAACTGCGGAAAACATTAAACAAAAGAAAACTCGTAGGATTTCGGAGCACTTTTACAGAAACCCGTAGAGTGTAAAAATCCAGAACGAAACCGGTGCCACCCGAATGAATTAACTGACAACATTTAAAAAATATCGTACATTTACAAACAATGTGAATATTTCAATCAAATTATTGATTGTGAAAATTCCTAACCAGCAAAATGGCCCACTCCGAACATATAATGACCACCATCATTTATTTCAAAAGCTTATACAGAGCTGCAACTTGAAAACCGGTTTTTGTAGGCAGGCACTTGTGACTTTTTTCTCCTTATGATCACCCAAAACCTGTTTGTCAAATAATCACAAACAGGTTTTTGGTAAGAAATCACCAGCAGAATGGAACCCGATCCAATTATTTAGTTGGTGGTTCCAATTATTTAGTTGCCAATGGTTAAAACTGACCAGTGTGTGAGGTTTCAATTTGGTGAGTAGATAGTTGCTTGAATAAAATCGCCAGGACAGCATCAAGCTACCCCTTGTTTCGCGGAATAGATTTTTTGGTGCGTACACTCGTGTTTTTGCAAGCCCGTTTTCCGGAAATTGCGGTTTAAAACACATTTCAGAATGTGTCCCCCGGTTGCACCATACACAAAGCTAACTACAAAATAAAATTGCTGTCGGATTGACGGATTTTAAGAAAGCGTTTGATTCATTCGCGCATCTGTAGTGAGCGTATCTTGTTATATTGCGTTAGTAATATTGATTTTGTTGATACAATATTTTCCTCGCGATGTTATTAAAACTTTATTATTTTATTTCAGGATGACATCATCGAAAACCGTTGTCCATTGCGTGGCTGTGGCGTTTTGCTTACTTCTCGTCTTGAGCCAATTCGCCGAGGCAGCGCCATCCATGAACGATCTCGAAAGTAAGTACCGGAACCTCCGCAATCCCGGACTTTGCATAGGGGATGCTTCTCCTGCCATTTCACCACGTAGAATAGACGCTTGAACTCTCTCGGGTCCCACTGCATGGCTCTTGTGTATTCCGCTCAAAGATCCCCTTAAAATTCTGTTGGCCTATTAAACCGAAGTTTTACGCGCATATTAGAGAAAAATCGATGCCCGTTGTGACATCTTATTCAAAGAACAATTATATGCTCGGTTAACTTACGGTAAACAAAAATCTCCCTGAAAATGAAGTTATATACGAACAAAGAGTTTTCCAAAAAGAGTTTACCGCAATCCCGATGTTGTATGCCGAGTGCGCGACACGGGTAAAATGAATACGGCATCATTCTCCTCTAAATGATGATAACAGTACTTTATTCGATGCCGGTACGCGGAAAAGGGAATAAACCACGTATGCGTTAACCGAATGTGGATTGATCGTACGCAGTATATTTCTCACCAAATTATGTAGAAAATCATTAGGAACGGCATTCGTATGCTAAGGCTGCGCGAAACATTTTTAACGATATTTCAGAGTTGGGGTTTACGCGAGACATGCATTTCGTCCAAAATCCTCTTCTAAATAACGAGTAGTTGTTGCATCCCATTAGGAACAGCTCACATTCGGAGGAACATGTTTCATACACAATGATGGTTTTTGCAGAACAAATATATTACGAAGACTTCGCAACTTGCATCGTGTAGAAAAAAAATTGTTTGTACCCGATGCAAGTTGCTCCGTGTGGTTCTGTTGAATTCGAGAGATGCGAGATCTTAATCTCAGCAACTATGAAATTGAAACTGGTTCCATTCTGCGGGTGATTTTATTACCAAAAACCTGTTTGTGGTAACCACCAACAGGTTTTGGGTGATCGGAAGGTGAAATAAATCGCTGGTGCCCGCCTAGCTGAAATTTAGTTGCATGCAAAAGAAAGTTGCCTAGCCTAAGGATCCCAAGGAGCTCAAAGGTCCATCAAGAGTTTGGAATGACGAGCTCAACTAAGATTGCCACCACCGGGTTTTAGTTGCATCACAAATTAAACTGCATGACAAGTTTCAGGCTTAAACTTCCCACTCGGAGACTCCCATTTCCAACGGAACTGTTAATCGTACTTGCTCTTCGGGGGAACATCCCTATTTTGATACAGATCAACTGGCACCTCACTATATACTCGCTTAGCTCAGTTATTTCCTTAAAAGTAAACTACAAATGGTCTTATTTTAGAAAACTGCGAAAACCCGTTGGGATTTTTCCATTTACTCGAGTAATGTTCAATTTTCTCTCTGCGTTCATTCTCAAAAGCATCATCGCTTAGCAAAATTTTTCGAAATGTCGACCAAATGCTCACCTCATCCACCACTTTAGTTCTTCCACTAAAAGCATCCCCGGTGTACTTTAACTATTCGTATATAAGGTCACGGACCAAGGCAACCGTATCCGCAACATAAAATAAGCTTTAAGTTTGCGTGGCGAGTGCTTAATTAAAAGCTTTTTGAAAAATTAACGAATGCTTTGGATTTTCGTGTTGTGGTAATTTTTTTCCTTTTACTTTAATGCTTATCGAGACTTGGCTCCGAGTAAACCCAGGTTTAAGTCCTTTTGCGCGACTGTAATCCGCACGCAATCGCTTTTATATGGTAAATGTTTAATTATTGATCAGAAAATGTAAACTCGTTGGTGATGGCTGAAAAGATCTGGCCATTTTTAAACAAATTAAGCTTAGAAACGTTTACTTTGATTCCCCGAACGAGATTCATTCGCTTTTGACTGGCATCGCGAAAGACGTACCCGAGCACGGATTCAATTCCGGAGCTAAATTACGTATAATACGTAACTGAAAACCCACCACGAACAAAAATTGTTTAATTAAATTAGAGAAATTCCTCGGCCTGCTTCGTTTAATTTTTTTAAATTACAACCTAATGGAGCCGAAATGTCAGATGTTACGGCTAATTGGATGCTGATTCCTAACGAAGATCGACCGTATTAATTTGCCATAAATACGATCCGCTCGCTCATCTGTCGAGAAATAATTTCAGCCGATTAAGAAACTCGATAAGCAAATCGAAATTTAAATTTACACATAATACACTTATTATCGAAAAATGAGATATGCTAATGAAGGAGACATCTGTCGTTGCCATTGAAAGATGAAAACTTTAAAGATGTGATAGCTTTTAAGCATTAATGACGTACGCAGAAATCCAGCCCTGGTTTTGACAGCCCACATACAACAAATTTAAATTTTCTTCAGACTTTTGAACTGTATATAAGCCAACCTTTCGGCTAACTATATGGAAATAAACCATCTTCGGCTTATGGCTAAGCGAAACGATGCAGTACGACAGATGGCGCTAACATTTATAAAATTTTTGCGAGACAGCGATTTTGTAAAGGAAGCGATTTTATTTCCATATCGGTTAAGTTCGATAACCAAAAATTCAAAGGTTTCGTCTTGCGCAGCACTGACAGTTTCTTTGCTTGTGCTTTTCACGGGACTGTCTTCTCCAATTTTGCCGCTAAAAACTTGAGTTGTAATGTGCTTGCCTCTCCATCCTAAAGTGCAGGTGTTCCCTTATTGGTCGAAATCATTGGGAGATTTCATTTGTAAATGAAATGTTACCAGGCTCTGCAGGACTCAGCCCGTCACACCCTTTTTTTAAGAAGTGTGGGGTTATTTAATGATAATATTTGTTAGTACACAAGGTAGCATCCCAATTTTTCATTGGTGCATTTCCATAAGTGGTTCCTTTTAATGAGTTTAAACCGGTTCCCAAAACAGGTTCTGTCAAGGTCTTTTGTTCTAGTGAGCAAATTTCCCTTCTTTACCAAAACCCCTGCAGTCATTTTTGACTGTTGACCGACTGCTTTGGTGGAAGGGATGGAGATGTCTGAAACTCAACCGTCAATATTGACTTAGTTTTATTGACTGTGCCATTGAACACCACCCCCTATGGACAATTTCCTCCCAACGCTTCTTCAGAGCATTCTATTTTAGACATCACTCAGCAAATCGGTGCCTTAGATTGAAACAGATGCTACCCTATTTAGAATGAGAATTTACTCCTTCAACAAAACTTTCAACTAAGACTTTCAGAAGAGCTTCCAATCAATAATTAACATATTCCGTGAAATTTCACTGTCTATTTCTATGATGGAAGCAAGCGCTGGAAAGACATGGAAAAAAATGAAACTCGCATAAACAACTTTTTCTTCAGCGCGATCAGCGAGCGAAGAACCGCTCGACTTTTGCGGGAATCTTGAGAACGGATTAAGTTTGCGTTAAGTCGAGGAATCGACTTACGATATTAGCGAAAGCGGGCATCGATTTACGGACTTTTAATTTGGCGACGAGACGTAGCGGAGAAGATGGATCATTTCCCTCCGGAGATGTAGCGAACAGTTGCTCTCCGTCTTAAGATTTGTTACTCGTTGACAGTGGAAAATGACGAAGCCGATCGAGCTAATTTTCCTAAAGAATACGGCGTAAAGATGCTAAAGTTTATCTTCCGAGCGAACGTTCGGTCGCAGTCGTTCGATTCGTTTTATGGCTGAAAGAGTGAGCGAATTTAGGTTAGGCTTTTTTTTTGGCCTATATCTATTAATTAGCGTCATTTTGAAGGGAATGATGTGCTCGCATTATATAATGTTGCCATATAACATCTCCGCGCTGCGAAGACTCCATTTCGCCTTTACCGTTTAAGTAGCTAACCGTGTAGCTTTCAAATCGGAATTATAAATGGCTTCTGTTCGACGGGGTGTCAACGACTACCTAAGCTGAAAAGCGCGCATCTACTTCTACTTACTTCGGAAATTTCATCGAAAAGCACGAGGAATACGGGAATCGATACCGTTGGAACCGAACCTCGCATCCGATGAATTTTCGTCGGAGGAACGTTAGCTTTGCCTAAATTGAACATCTTTATTGCATCGAGGGGGAAATAAAAGCGTTCTTATCACACCCTATTTTCATATATTTTTATGCGGCTCGTGTGAATGGTAATGCTTCGGGATGCGGTCGTATAACTACGCACCCTTCCGATTGGACGAAGATGTAGCCCTCCGATGCACGCCCGGTGGACTAGACAAACCCTGCGAGGCAGGATTATGGGATGCTGAAGGGACAGGGATGGCCTACCCATCCTGTCCATGGTCCTCTCTGTCTCGCGTATTTCTGCGATATGCAAATATTGTCTCCACCGGTTGACCCATTATATCCCATTCTGGATCAACCTGTAAACTGTAGGGCCCTTAGTTGCTTTTGGGCTCTTAAACCCTAACCAGCACCACCATTATCAACAACAACAACAACAACAACAACAACAAGGTTAGGCATTGATGCTTTCAAAAAAGGAACCAGGGCAAAGTCCGAGCTTGTCATCAAGTAGATGGTCAGAGGTTTGGAGGAATGTGCTTTCCTAAATGGTATGCAGGGAAAATGCACTCTAGCAACATGTAGGAATGAGAAGAAAATAAGGAGAGAAATATTTTACGACAACTCCTATGCTAGTGCCCTGTTTTTCAGAGCTAGGGCAGGATCATTGGAAAGCAGCGATATCTTGAAAGATGGGCACCAGGAAGCAGTTTTATCAAAGGGGTACGAGACAAACATTTCAGGACATCCTTTTTTTTGCCTAGCAGCGATACAGTCTCGAGTGGGTTGGATGGGTTATGTGCTTGCCTCTCGATCCTAAGATGCAAGGATCACTCCTCGGTTGAGGTTGGTGAGAATTTTTCGGATGGGCGAAATTCCCCGATTGGCACATCTTTCGGATAATGGGTTCATATCATAGTTTTGCTTAGATCCCCATTTTTCTCTGTACATTAAAGACCCCTCGAGATGGAGTGTTTGTTTGTTGATTTTTTTAACGTTGTCCTATTCGAGGGTGGAATTTCACTCCCTCTCGAGGGGTCTTTAACGTGCAACTATCTGCACGGGTCCTCGGTTTAAACTTAGTTCCGAAAGAGCCGCCACTCGGGGAATTTCTCCCATCCGTAAAAATTCCCGCCGACCTCGTTCGGGGAGCGAACCCCGCACCTTAGGATAAAGAGGAGAGGGAGTGGAAGTCCACCCTGACTGAGTCTCGTTCCCCGGTGATGGTGTTTATCCATGCGCAGCTTGGTCACAACGAGTGGATTTTCTTCTTTAACAAAATCTTCAAGAAAGACTTTCAGAAGAGCTTCCATTCAATAATTAACTCAGACCAAAGCTAAAAGATCACCAACCCTTCCTTCCAGGAATGTAGGTGAAAAAGGGAATCGAGTGTGGATTAATGAGCTCGATGAAAAATGATCAATCTGCTCACCGGGGTAACAATTTCGTCGTGCGTTACATTTCATAGTGGTGAAATTGAGCAGTATCCGCGTAACAAGAACTCTAAAAATGGATGTTCAATTCAATTTTATTATCCTACGTGTATAGTAAGCGCAGAAAATGGCATAAATTGCTAAGAGGCCCTCGATACTAAGGTGTCTCATATCCAAGCTCGTCTTCGTTCAATTGACTTTGAGTTTGCTTTAAAATTGAAGTAGGCCTCGATGGAGGAGAGAGGAGTGTTGATTTACGCGTCTAAGCAACCTGTTGCTCCTTTTTAACCTCCTGCGGGCGATGTCTACGCAAAAAGCCATTTCCGTTTCTAATTCATCTTGTTTTCGTTGCTTTTCCAAGTGGAAAATGGTCTCCCTTTGACGCAATTTGAGCCAACATCCGGCTTTTAGCCTAAAAAGGTGTTTCCAAGAGGCCCTTTCGTACGCCGGAAGTGGAAATGGGTGGAAAGCAGCGCCGTCTGTCCCCCCACACGCGTATTAATATTTGTTTTCATGCGGAATAAGTTTTTTCAAGTTTACTTCAAGACAAATAAAAACACCGCGAAAATACGTTATTCGGGATGTAGGTTACGCCCATACACGATCAATTTTGGATTGATGACCGGCTTGTGCCAACTGCAGATTCTTCCTAACTTGAGCGTAAACCGCTGGCTCGACACTCCGCTCATTTCATTAGCGCTGTATCGCTTCCCCCAACTGGGAGATAAATGTTCAATAAAAAGCCAACTCATTAAACGTTCCAATATAGTCTTCCCCACCTAGAATGTACGTTAAGAAGCTTGTCACTTCTGGAAGTATGAACTTCCAGTTAGCGCTTGCGGGGCAATGATATATCCTTCCAGACTTGACCGTGAGCCCGCATGACCCCTCTTCAACCTCTATAACCATTCTAATCTATCCCACCGAGAATGTACGCGAAGAAGCGTGTCGCTCCGTTAGCGGGACTACGGTAACTCCTCCTGGAGAGTGCATGGGCATGTTTTCCGTTCTTTCTGCATGCCCGTTCCTTTCTCTGGTTTCTGCGTGGCGCCAGGATTGTCCATTAATGTCCATTTTTCTTTTAATCCGACTTAGGTATTAAAGAGCTGTACGAGATGCTTTTGTCGGAGCGCTTCGGCCATCAGCTCGTGAGGAAGGCCGGTCGCGATCCGGCCGTTCGACTTCGCTTCGGCCGACGGAGCGACCCGTACGTGTCGCTTTACCCGTCGAGCGACAGCACCGAAAACGCCGCGAACTAACCGCATCGACACCTTGTTCTATTCCACAGATATGGATAATACCTTTCACCACCATCTTAAAAAGCATTTACGAAAGAAAAAAAAACATTCCTCTTTTCCGTAGCCATCTTCATATCTGGACTATTTTTAAAATTTTGATCGAATAACTTCTTAATTAAACTCGGATTAAAAACTGAATTGTCGTTTGACTAATCGATGGTGGCTCAAAGGTGGTTTCTATATTAATCGAGAATATTCTTTCATTCCCATATCTTCCCATATCCTATATTATCATTCTTATTGTTATTTCCGGCAAGATACAATCGATGGATTTCTATGCCGAGTTCTATTTATCCGAACTGGTTAACGGATCCAAAATGTCTAAACATGTTTATTAATAAAGCCAATTTTGTTGCGCAAAAAAGCCTGTTTTTATTCTTCGGTGGACGACTTAAACAAAACTGGCGCAAAGACGCGCGATATCTCATTCGCGTTCTTCCACGTGCCACTCGCGTTTGTAAAACACCCGTTGCTCGAAACTCTCAAAATCAAAAGACTCGATAGGTGGCGCTTTTTGTGATTCGTATTCGTACCGAAAACCGAGATGAAGCCCTTTTGATATTTGCAAAGAGTCTGTCCTCGCTGAGCTAGCCTTCAGACACCCGCATTACCTTTTAACAGATGTACCACACCAGGGAAGCTCCCCACCTGACCAGGGGTGAACTGACCTTTTATTCTTCTATCCATTCGGCGGTGGCAACTCGCGCAGAGCTCAAGTGCCAACTTATTTCCATGTTCAAGATGGTCACTGGACATCATAACCTGAGTGCCAATCTTCCTTGTCTTTGTACGGCGCAAACTGCTTCTTCCGACATGGGCACCACAATATGGAGGATTTTGAAAATCGTCAAATATGTATATAAATGTTTTAAGATGACGTAAAGGTTCGATAGCGACGATGTCACTTTAGTCTATGCCCAATGTCGAGATAGCGCCTTAGGTTAGTTAGGTCAGTGGAAAATGCTGCGTCCCAACGCTGCATTTAAAGGCGCGTATGCATCTGCGAGCCGAACGGTTCGGCTCGCAAGTTAGGACGGCTTTCAATGCAGTTCGCGTACGGCTTGTAGAAAGCTCGAGAAGTGTTCGTGACGAGCAAACTCCTGTCGGTTTTTTCGACGAACACGAAGGAAAAGTCTAGCTCAATTGGTACGTGTTCGCCATGCAAAAAGTTGATTCGTAAATCGTCGTGACTACGAAATGAATGTGCTGGTAGGCGAGAGAAAAATTGGAATTTTTACCAAATATCGTCGAGTATCGAGGTATACGAAAGAAAACTTCCCCACATTAACTTCCCCCCAAAAACTTCCTGCCAAAAACTTCCTGTCGTAATCTTACTGTTACAAATAACTTAAGTACCAATAGCTTCCGTATAATGGGACTTAGGTTAGGTCAGGTTAGGCATTTTAGTCGCGGGAAGATGTTGGCGGGAAGATATTTGGTGGGAAGTATATTTGTATTAGCCAGTTATTGGGCGGAAGTTTTTGGCGGGACGTTAATGGAGGGAAGTTTTGTTCCGCAAATCGAGTATCGATATCGTCACTGCCTTTTGCCTCTCGAGTATGTTTTGCGCTAGTCGCAAAAGTTGGCTCGTGCTTTGCTCGTGGATAGTTTGGTGAAATGTGTTGTTTGACGAACGGTTCGCGAGCTGTTCAGAGACATCTCGCGAACCATTCGGCTCGCAAATGTATGCACTGACATCGTGCATGGCAGGTTATTTTGCACCTTAGTCAAAACTCAATACTTGGACCCCCAAAGGGGGAAGAAGCCCCATCTTCAGTATGACGTATTCTTGGGCTTTAGTGGTTAAGGACCTATAGCAGCACCTTTTGAAGTGCTGGGCAGACTACATTCCATAGGGCGTGGCCGGAGAAAGCCACTTCCTGCCACCCACTTAAACTGTGGCTATTGTTAAAAGCACCTCTTTGAGGTCTGCTCTCTAGTTGGCCTTTACGAAACCACTGGTTATGGCCTTAGGTTAGTTTAATGCGGGATAATGTTAAGAGGAACATGAAAATGTGCTTAGCTAAAATAACAAGCTGTTTCATTTCGATAAAAATTAATCAGCTCCAATATGAACAGAAACGACAATGGATTTAATCCTCGTGATAAATTTCATCGTATTTGTATAGGGGATTTAGACGCGCTCTTTGATTTCACTCTTTAATTAGTCAGTCATTAAAGGAGTTTGTTTTCCATTCGGATGCCAATTAATTAAAGCAAATTAAGGCAAATTATCCTCGCTCTCCCGTTTCAATAATGGCCTCGCATCGACGTTTCAAATTTCATTCGTGAATTTTGAAACCCCGAAGGCAAATAATTAATAATGGAAACAGTTCCATCGGATACATATTCTACGCTTTTGAAAAGATGCGGTCAACTAACCTTCCACGTCACAAATAACGCCTGTATGCGTGTTCAGAGTAGAACGAGAGTGGTCTCGCTGCAAATTAATAAAAGATTGCCCAAATATTACAACAAACTACGCAGATTTTTGACCCGTGTGGAAAATAGGGAAGAGGATGTGGTCGTGTCTCATGCAGTGAGTGGAGTCGTGAGTCTACGAGGGAGGTCATAGAGGACCTACACAATGTCGGGGAGATACGAGGGCTGATCAAAAAATTCCGGGACTTTTTGAATTGCCCGACAATGGAGCGTCGTAAAGCAATATGGTTA
>JAQGBW010005561.1:0-11801 GCA_034698625.1 Julus scanicus
CAACAGTGGGCCAACACTAAAACTGTAAGCATTGCCCCGACGCCTACTTGTTTTGTGCTGGCCGACTGTTGTTGGGCAGATGTTGGCAACATGCAAGTGTTGCAATGTAGGCCGGCATGCCGTTTTTGCATGAAGTGCCAACACCATGACAAAAAAACAACGTCGGCCCAACATTTCTGTGTTTATTGGGAGTGCTCATATAAGATGAACCATGCTCTGCCACTATGTTATTATATTATTGGATTAGAGCCGCGAATGTAAAATAAACATGAACACTCACATAAATCATCCATTTCATGATTCTTTGTTTATTTTCTAGGAGCAACACAAACACGTGTGCCCATGTCAGGGGCTACCTTACATCAACAAAAAAGGTGATTTGAAAAAATAACCAGGCCCCCAACTGTAGCACCACCTAAGCCACCGACCCTCAACGTAAGTAAAGGGGGAAAGGTTACTCAGTAACCTTTACCATTCAGTTTACTATTTCTTGATTAATTAATTCCTTGGTTTTTTTCAGGTTTCAATGTCGACGTCATCATCGGACCAGTACAGCTACCTTGTAAACACAGGTAAGTTACCTTTTATTTTTGTTAAATTAAAATAAAATTAAATTTAATCAAAATGGGTCGTGCCACCCCATAACAACAGGATTCGATATCGAAAAGGACGGAATTCGGTCATCTATTGATAAGGTCCGCGCCATTTATGACACACGTGCATCTGTGACCCGTGAAGAACTTTAAGCGTTTCTCGGATTGCTGAACTTCTATTACATCTTCCTTAAGAAAAATTCCTTTTTGTTGAACCACTACACCATATACTGTACAAGGGTTTTAAGTGGGAATAGGCACAACTACATGCAAAGGCCTTCGAGAAAGTGAGAAGTTAGTCTTCCAACACTTTGCTCATCCATTTTGATCCTTTCCTGCAGCTCATCTTGACAAGCAACACATTACCATATGGCATTCCCGACGACATGGAAGCTCCTGTCTCGTGTCACTCGCATACAATGAACGGCACCGAGCGCCGGTATTCTCAAATCGACAAGGAGTCTTACACTAACATAAATGGAGTCAAGAAGTTTTACAACTACCTCTAGGGACGTTTCGAGATCTTTACAGACCATAAACCACTACTGGAATTACTGTTATCCGACTGCTGCACTCCACAAATCATTTTACCATGTATGTATCACTGGAGTCAGATGCTGAACGGATACAACTACCTACAAGCCAGGAAAGACGATCTCCCTTGCTAACAGGCTGAGTCGCCTACCCATTCCTGCTTGGCACGATAAGTTTCCTCCACTAACCTAAGTTCTGCTGTTGGAAGCACCGGAGAAACCGCCTTTAAAAGCAGAGGACAATGCAAAAGATACTGCAAAAGTTGTTAAGGGGATAGCCTAGCCAATGCCCCGACGATAAATTAAGCCATTCTTCTGCCGACAAACGGAGCCACACAAAAAGGCTGTCTGCTGTGGTTGTTGCCGTGTTGTCATTCCACATGTTGCACGAGACGTCATCTTAAAGACGTTCCACGACTCGCATCAAGGCATCGTGTGTACAAAAGTTATCGCAAAATGCTACATATGGTTTCCGAAGGTTGCCGAAGATTGACAGTCAAATCAAAACTTTGGTGAAGACATGTGACATAACAAAACTTTTCTTGTGTAAGCTTGTAGGGTCCTGTTCCACAGACCTTGAAAAAAGAAACAAGGTGACTATGGCGAAAAACTTTACAATCTTTTAATTTACAAATTAGGTATAAAGATAACAATGTTCTGATTTCTGCCCGCTAATTCGTGGGACTTATTATAAGGAACAAAAACCGTACAACATTATATGAACATAAAAAAGCGAGGCTGACCAGCTTGGTCAGGCCCCAATAACGTACTTCTATTCCGCTGGTCTAGGTTCTCCTTATAACAGTTACCATCATTCTGGCGGCAACCTGAGCAGCGGGAATGCAAATTCTTCTAGCACCTTTGATAATCACTGCTGGCATTTCACACTTTGCCTGCGCATTTTGCGCCCACATGCCTGGTTTCCCGCATTCCTTCCATGCACGAGTCAATTGCCCAGATAGATCGTTGCAATCTCTTGCTAAGCATTGACCAGTCCCTGGTAAAAAAAATTACAATAAAAAGAGAGCAATCCGACAACAAAACAAAACAAAAAATTATCACATTTGGCAGGACTTTCCACAATTACACCTTCATTCGGGTTCGCAGATATAATTTTGCCAAACCGTCAACAGCCCACAATTTGTTTATTATATACAAATTGTTTATTCAATTTGTTTATTGGCATTGCCTGTATTGGCCTTGCTTAAACATTGTCGATTGATAGTTGACCCTAGCGCCAAATACACTATCTCCGGAGCTGGTCGAGGAAAAATAAAACTGGAAGGCATCCATCCCGGGAGCAACTTTACAATAAATGTTATCTAGCGAGACGGGACTGGATACCTAGCTTGTTTGGCCAACTCACGGTCCCAGTTCTCTTCAGCATAGCCCTCTAGTGTGGGTCTGCCTCCTTCTGGAATTCGTGTGATGGGGAACCCAGGGACGGTCCGTTCCTCCCCGTCGACCGCCTCTGTTCAGGCCTCCATGACCCCTAGGAGCTGGAAAGCACTCCCGTGACCCCTGCTGCAGTGGACAAGAATCATGTCCATTCTGCCTTCCTGGGCCAGCAGACTGGGGTCCATCTTCTAAACAATAGTCCACCTCAGCTTACGTTCTTGTAACCGTTTGCTGGCAGCTCCCCTCTGAGATCGTCACCATCATCGTGAAAGTATTCTGCGAGTTGTGGCGTGCCAAACTAAGGAAAGTTCTAGAACACAAATGCACATGCTTTAAAAAATCAACTTTTTCCGCCCTCAATGAATATCTTAGCATACCTTCTCCATCTGACAACACCCTGGTGTTCAACACTGGAGGCTGACATAACCTAATATCCAAAAAATCTGGGGCTCTATCCTCGGCTGGTACCGCTTAAGATTACTAACATGCAAGGTTAAAACAGGGCCCATACCTTGTCTAGTGTCCCGTATCACATAATTAACGTCAGATAAACACTCCAACACCTAATATGGACCGTGATATGGGGCCTGAAACTTTCACTGCTACTTACAGGTGGGGCCAAATCCCTTATAAGAACCCAATCCCCCACACCAAAATTAGCAAATCAACAATGCTTAACAAAATACCCTTTTTGTTTCCCTTGGACATCAGCCAATGCATCCCTCACCTTTTTATGAAGAACCCCCTTGGGATATTGGGGCCAACAGTAGGGGGCTGCCCCACAACATTATGTACCGGTAATTACAGCGGAAACCCATGCATGAGCTTGAACGGCGAGGATCACAACAATGATTGTGTAGAAAAAATATACACCGCGACCGCTCAAGCCAAAGCAGTAGGCCATCCGCCCTTACAAACATCTCCTGGGGTCATCGCCCCAACTGAATCCGACAATGTCTGAATAAGTCGCTCAGCTAAACCATCATCCTGCTGATGATAAGGGGTAGGCACCCCGTGCTGTATACCATAAGTGCAAAAGAAATCCTAGGCTCTATTTAGCAGGAGCCTCTTCGATTTTAGGGCTATTCCATTCAACATTCACTGATTTGTTTTTTCTTAGGGATAATAGTATTAGTAATTACTTCTGTTCAATGATGGCGAGATATCATCCAAGAGGGTTCTTTTTTCTTTTTATATTGCCAACTTAGTTTATGGATCTACATTTTTTATAGCTACAGGATTTCATGTTTTTTATGTTTTAATTGATACTACTTTCCTTTTATACTCAACTGGGGAGTCCCACTATCCGAAATCAGAAACCTGGGCACCCTAAATCAGTCAAGCAAACTAAGGAAAAATTTCTCAATCGCGACCGCATTTGCCCTCTTATAGGGGGCCACACAAAAAAGCACGTACCATAGTCGACAGCCACTAACTAATTAGTGGCTTTCCCTGCAGACGGGTTGAAAGGGCCAGCAAAATCTAAATCCCTACTTCACGGCAGTATCCTCAACCGAAATGGGTTGTAGTATTCCTGGAGTTAACACCCTAGGTATCTTATTAACCTGACATTAAGGACAAGAACCCACAAAGCAATTTACAGCTTACTTTATGCGGGGCCATTAATACGCTCTGGTCAATAAGGCCATGGTTTTAGTAATTTCAAAATGCCCTGCCAACGGATGATCATGACATTGTCGAACAACATCGTCACGTAACTGCTTTGGTACCACTAATAATTATCTCAGAAGCTCTAATGGATTAAAAAAATAAAGGGTGTTTCCCAAAATTAAATAACCCATTGGAGACACGGCCCCCCTGTCGCCTTATCCTGTAAACCATCCAATAAACGATCATTCTGCTGTTCCCAGGCCATATTAACATGGGTTTGCAACAAATTAATATATAGGCATCATCCTTAACCGATGGACAAACCTCAGGTACGGGATATCGACTCAGGCAATCAAAATCCACATGGAATTTTCCCTTCTTGTATTAACCTCATAGATAAACTCCTCCATCTTAGCTGCCCATCGACCTAATCGATTCGACGGGTTCTTCAATGATTATAGAGATAGCATAGAGCATGATGGTCGGTGACAATCATCACCTTATTTAAGAAGAGGTAGTGCCTAAACTTCTAAGCCGCCCGCATAATCGCTATTGCCTCCAACTCTGTCACAGTGTAGCGAATCTCTGCTGGCAACAACGAGCAACTAGCATAAGCCAAGACCCGCTAATCTCTTTTAATACTCCTATAGAGAATGGCACCCAGCCTTACACACGGAGCATCTGTATGCAACCTCAATGGGGCCTCTGAAACAAACATTGCCAAAATAGGGTCAATACACAGGGCCTCCTTCAACCAAATGAAACTGTCCTCGCTTAGCGAGGACCATATCAATGGGATGCTATTGCGTGTTAGGTCAATGAGCGGCCTGGCAACAATTGCAAAACCCTCTGCAAATCTGCAATAATATCTGCACAATCCCTAAAGCTCTTTACCCTATTTCGTGTTTTGGGTCCCGGAAAGTCTTTTTAAAAAAGTCTACGACAATCTTATTAGGGTCAGTAGCAACACCCAGGGCACTAACAATGTGACAGATTCCGCACCTGCTTAAACCCAAAAAATCACTTTGAAGGCTTTAACCAGATATTATGCGACATCAGAACATCAAACACTGCCTTTAATCTTTCCAAAAACAAATGGAAAGGTGAAGGCAAATACTATAATGTCATCCAGGTATATAAGACAGGCTTCCCATTTTAATTGCAATAAAATCTGATCTAACCCACGCTGCATCATAGCAGGTGCATTACAGAGTCCAAATGGCATATGGGTAAACTCAAAAAGCCCCTCTGAACATGAGAAAGCAGTCTTCTCCTGATCTTTACTGCTCATAGGTACCTGCCAATACCCCAACATTATATCAAGGTTTGCAAACCATTAGCAAACTAATTAGAAGTGAAGCGACCCCAGAACAACACCATGCACTACAAATATGGTGGCAACGTCACCGACTGCAGTAGGCAAATGGGAAGGCGCAACAGCCTCTCCGCTCTCTGTTCAGGTAACTATTTCCTGTTGCAGTGGTATTACCTGCACTGGTGTGTCGTCCTGACACAGGGCCGCTACATTCTCAGTTCGGGTGAAAGAAAGCTGATCCGCTAGTGCATCCTGAAAGCAAATCGTCTGCAAGGTTAGCAATTTTACCAGTCCAGTACGCCAACAAAAGTCTTACCCTAGAAGTGCTACCTGCTTAGGCTGCTGCAACACCCTAAAGCGATGAAGACATTCACGTCCCCCAACGACAACTCTGGCCTCGGTCTCGCCCATGAACGCTGTGACAAATCATATAGATGGCGCAGTTGTCTGGCTGGCAGTAAAGTGAGACCAAAAAAGGACAGCAAGTCAGATGACAACACCGATAAAACCATGCCACTATCCACAGTCATCATGGCAGAACGATTCCCTATGATTAACATTACTGTTGGCGAAACCGACCAATAATCCCAGATGACATCTTGGTCCCGCGACATATGTACTTCCTGTATTGCCATCAACGGTAAAATTGTAGAATCTTGAGTTGTTGTACACATCCCTAAATCAACCACATTTCTGCGTCTTGGGCCATCAACCGCTGCCACAGAATTCCACGGGGCCCTCTTCTTAGGGCAGTTTCTACGGTAATGTCTTATCTCCGAACATGACCAAGAGTATCCCTGAGATTAACTTGATGCCCTTTGCACGGTTGAAGGTACCCCTGGCTGAAAATTTGACACCACAGCCGGTAGGGGCCGTGACATCTGGTTTACTAAAGAAGTACGACCTCCAGGTCAATAAGAACCAACCACAAGTCATCAAGATTTGCAAATCATATTCCCCCAGGGCCAGGTGATAAAAGGGCAACAATCCCGCCAAGAATGGGCAATTGATAACATTTCAATTAGGTAGCTATGCACAGATTCGTTCATGCCGTTTCCTTGGCACATACTGTTGCCGTAATCAGGGACTAAATGCTGTTGAACTGAAAAACAGATGCAACTAAGCTGTCAATTGATGCCATGTTAATGTAACATGTTGAATACCACTTGGCCACTTGGCCCGTCAAATGGCCTCTAAACCATCTTGCGCAAGGTTCCAGTGGCAATTCCTTCGACTGCACCATGCCCTAAAAGGCGTCCAAGAAATCCGCAACATCACCCCCACCGTTGTACATTGGTCCGGGAGTCCGGAAATTTATAAATACAGGCATTGGGGCCACGGGTCGAGGCTGCTCCATAACACGCTCTCTATCCATCTCCACTGGCATCTCAATTGTTACATCAGGGTCATCAAGTGGCTGCATACCAGGGGCTGCAGGGGACCATGATGTCCATAAACCATGGGAGTAGCCTGGGTTAAAAGGTCACTGGCAGATCCTCCCCAAGCTTGCAGAACTTGGGGAGGTCCCTGATCCATCAACAGATTGTATGCATGTAGGGTCCCGTTCCATGGTTCTCATCGATGATAGAAACAAAGTGACTACATTGATAAACTTTACAATCTTTTCATTAACAAATTATTAATAAAAATAACAATGTTGTGATCTCTGCCCGCTAACTCACGGGAGTTTTATAAGAAACAAACACTGTACTAATTATATGAAAATAAAAAAGCAAGACTGACCAGCTTAATCAGGCCTTAAAAAACCATACTTCTATTCTGCTGGTTAAGGTTCTCCTTATACTGATTGCCATCATCCTGGGAGCAACCTGGGCAGCAGGAATGCAGATTCTTCTAGCTCCTTTGATAATCACCACTGGCATTTCACACTGTCCGCGCATGCTGTGCTTACATGCCTGGTTCCCCGCATTCCTTTCATGCATGGCTGATTGCCCAGAAAGATCCTTACACTTGGGAGGTTGCAAAAAAACCCTGGTCACATCTACACATTGATCATGCAGGCCATTCCAGAATGTGATCGCCCTGCTAATCATTGATTCCTACTTGAAATGGTTGGAAGTGGTTCAAGTGCCTTCCACTAATACTAAAGCAACCAAAGGAGTGCTATGCACACTATTTGCCACTCATGAAGTTTCTGAGACCATCATCTCTGACAACGGAACTGGCCTCACATTGGACGAATTCCTTGTGTTTATCGTAAATATTAGAATCAAGCACGTCACCATTGCTCCATGCCACCCTTCATCTAACAGGCAGGCTGAAATAATGGTACAATCTATGAATAACACTCTTTGACGCATCTTGACCAGACATTAAAAGTTATGTCTAGCTCGCTATCTGATCTCCTAGCACATGACACTACACTGCTACAGGTCATATGCCAGCAGAACTAATTATAGGACGATTCCTACGCACCTGTTTGGACTTGCTTCATCCTGACCTAAGTCAAGCGATGGATGCCAAGCTCGAAGAGCTATGATACGACGCAAATGCAAGCCCACGGTACCTAACCTTTACGGTGAATGACAAGGTGTTCACAAGAGGATACGGCACCCAAGCGAAGTAAATTCTAGCGACAATCACTGAAGTCACCGGGCTGGTTTTCCTATAAAGTCCTCACTGACCATGGACAACACTAGCGTAGACATGTAGACCAGCGTTAGTGTCGCATCGGGGGCGTGGCCTAGCTACCGGAAGTGACATCAAGCCCCAACCTTACCGAAAGTGACATCAAGATGACATCTTATAATCAATTCATAGGCCTACAGCTACATGAACAAGATGGTGGCAATGCCACTCAAACCTAAAAACGGCTTACATGCAAAAAAAAGGGGGTAAAAGGCCTAAATAAAGCTTACAAAGGATAGATGGCTTAAAAAGCACATGTACTTACCCATCTATCTGTCCTGTCTTGAGCCAGGCTGCAAAGTGATTAAATGGGGTCAGACTAACAACAGAGGACCCACAATGCACTCAGCTAATCAAAACAAAGGACCCACAATGCACCTGACCAATCATACAGAAGACCCAGAATGCAGCTGACCATTCAAGCAAAGAAGGTGTGGCCTCAAACAAACTGATTCCAACAGGTCTGGTCAAGGTCAAAAGGTCGGTCTAAAAAGCCTGCCCATCTAATAGCCAAATTGCCCCCGAGCATGGCTGAAAATAGACATGGTAGTCTAAAAATAGCCGTACCGGTGCCATCATGTCTGCCCTATCCAGACATGTCTGAACCGACAGAAATCAAACCATAAGTGTCGGTAAACAAGATGTGCTGTAAAATCAAAAATGAGAACAAAAAGAAGAGCAAGTGAAATTTAACATAAAAATAATTTATTTGTTTCCTCGACATTTCAATTCATTGTTCTTGTTAATACATAGCTTGTGCATTGCCGCCAAAAAAGTTTGTTCAGCAAAATCCATGTCCTTTTGCAAGTAACTAAACATGTATTCAATACATAGTTGTAGATCTGCTCCGAGGAAAATACAGACAACCAACACATCTAGAGGGTTCTGGAAATCCGATTTTCATAGACCCTGTACAAAGCACATGTGTTTCTGCATCGATTCTTTCGATAATAGGTTTAAGTGTTTCAGTGTTATACACTCACGACAAAAACGTTGAATTGCAGCGATCTTGTACATTGCTATATCGCGACACAATCGAAATAGGTAAATTGGTCGTTTTGGAACTGCTACGTTAAAGTTGCAATCGTAGGGTGTCAGTTCGCAGGCTGTGATTTCGTTAGGCATACAGCAGTCTTTGCTAACTTGAAGACAAAGTTCTGAATGTAGTTTTTGGATATAATGAATCCAGATGGGACATTGCCACTTGCAGCCTACAGCTTAAAGGCACCAATGGAGATTTGTAGCAACGCGTGTACAATCCATGAGCACAGGTAATGGTGAAATACTCTGCCATAAGCTCTGCGGGTCAGTAGGTGTTGTCCGCCCTTGCAATGCAGTCTTCAGCGTAAGTTTAAAAAGCTTTTCAGTAAAGTCGTCAGTATTCAAAGTAGCCCAGGCATATTTTTTATCTTCAGGATCAGGATATTCATTACCACCACAATGAATATAAGGCTTAGGTCTAAACAAAGCAGCACAATGCAAAAACGGCGGATCAATAGATGACAGCATCTTCACAGGACGACTACTCGGCAGCTCGGTAACAATGAAACTGAAGCTCAGGCAGAGGCAGTGTATCATTACACATACAACAGCTAATCAGAGCGAGTGGCTGCAAGGCTGTCATTGGTTGAAAATCCTTGTGGGCAGAGCCTGCCCTATAACAGGCCTGAACAAGTCAGTAAGTACAAAGGGCAACCAGACACTGAGGCGTCTGACTATGGAACATGTCTAGACAGCTTAATGCGTCATGACAAAAACATGCAACACAAAGGGACAAATGAAGGCATGGCCAATACAGAGGACCAATAAGAAAGAGCCTGAAAAGTGACGGACTAATAAGGAAAGGAGGTCAGAGGCAGACTTAATGTAGATGTCCAATGAGAAGGAGGATAGAGGGCGCAAGTGTCGAAATAGCATTATAAAAGGCTGGTACACCCTGCCACAGTCCACACTCCAGCTCAGCAGTCAGACGTTCTTCAGCCTTCAAAAGTTCCACGTAACTCGCAGCTATGGATTCAGCACCACCACCACCGCAACAAAGGTCCAGGATAAGCGCAGATTTAAAGACAATAGAAATCTACCACCAGCAAAATATCAAAAGACCAAACATGCCGTGAAGTCTGCACCAAAGCCAGTCACCTTTAAAATTCAGGGTGAGCGCTATATGACTCTTGATAACTTTAGAGGCCAGACTTATGTAAAAATGAGGGACTTTGTGATAAACCCTCAAACCCAGCAGATGCAGTATACCCGGCATGGCATCAACTTGACGGTCGTGCAGTGGTTACGCCTTAAAAAACTTGTGCCTTATATCAATTCTGCCTTAAACGCAATGATGGCTGAACAAAACTAATTGAAACGTTTTGTTTCAATAGACTGTGCGATACAAGTGAACAATGGTACAAAGGATTCGAGTCTAATTGAAACATTTGTTTCAACAACTTGTGACGTGATAGTGAACAATGGGACAAAGGATTGGTGTACAATGGATTTATCGGTACTTAGATGCCACACGATTGAACGGATATTCAACCTCGTTATAATAAGTAGGCTAGTGGACTTAATTATCATCACGAAAAAAGAGCAGTGCACGAGGTGCAGCAGAAAAGAAAAGTTTTGCTATAGGCATACATGTTTCGAAGACGAGAATGCATTCTCACGGACATCTACGATAGACCATGTCTTCTCCAAGATTAGAGCAGCACCCGTGTTACGGTGCTTAAAAGGAGGGACATCTATGGCCATGGATCCACCACCTAGCCCTCTTGAAATGGAATTCATGGAGAACCGTGTAACATTACACTGCATTTTTCCCAACCCACCTGATGCACTAAGGGATATTGTTTACGCGTTTATAAAAGGCTTTTACGCAACGTTGTACAAAAAAGCGGACACTACGACCGTACATGCAAGTGCTGCAGACACGAAAAAGAAAGAAGCGGGATGGCAAAGCCTGGATTCAACGGTACTCAGACGCTCCCTGCTTAATAAGATATACAACCTCGTCATACTCGATATGCTGGTATAGACAATAACCATGGCAATAAAAGACATGTGCTACGGCTGTAATGGTGGCATTG
The DNA here is from genome assembly GCA_034698625.1 of Julus scanicus. NCBI lineage: Eukaryota > Metazoa > Arthropoda > Diplopoda > Julida > Julidae > Julus > Julus scanicus. Next base: position 11,180 of record JAQGBW010005561.1, read on the forward strand.
AAAATAAATGAAGAGAACAGTAGTGATCATTTGGTTTGCAATGTCCTGTGCAGCGATGAAGCATCTGATACGGTGCTGCGTCATGCCTTCAGCATGCTTAAACCTGAACCAACATTGCGGCGGATGATCGGTTGGGCCTCAGTGGAAATGGATCCTCCACCTAAACCTCTTAAAATAGAATATCTGGAATATCGTGTGTCTCAGCGTGCCTTCCTTGTGTTATTCTCTAATTCGATGTTGTTAAGTGCGAGGGACCATGGAAAGGGTTTTTCTAAATTGCAACTGAAACTGCCATATTTCATGTAATAAACGATTGTACCTTGAAACCTGTCTCGTTACTGTATTTAAGCATTCTTTCAGGCTCGCGCTAACCATTGACATCGTTGCAAACATAGTGTACACATCGCTGCTGACATGGAGTAATATTTCGATACCAGCTTACAACATCCTTTCACGGCTATGGTATGCGGAGCAACCCAGAGTGGTAAGACAGTCTTTGTACAAAAAGTTCTGGAAAATAACCAACAGACCATGTTTCCTACCCCCTCGAGAATTGTTTGGGGTTATGGTGCAAACCAACCCGCATATGCTAAAATGGCCTAATCAGTAAAACTGGAAATTG
>JAQGBW010005562.1:0-11801 GCA_034698625.1 Julus scanicus
CAATTACTTTTGTACTCGTACGTTTTGAGTACATTTACATTCAATTAGTTTTGCACTCGTACGTTTTGAGTACATTTACATTCAATTACTTTTGTACTCGTACGTTTTGAGTACATTTACATTCAATTACGTTTGTACTCGTACGTTTTGAGTACACTTAACATTCAATTACTTTTGTACTCGTACGTTTTGAGTACATTTACATTCAATTACTTTTGTACTCGCACTTTTTGCAATCAATGACTCGCTGTATACTCAGTACTTAATTTATTACTCGTTACACAAATTCATTTAATATATTCAGTTACTGCCCAACACTGGCCTCAAGTACGTTTTAAGGCTTGTTTTTCTTGAGGACAGGGATGTGAAAATTGTAGAATGAAGTGCTTCGGAAACTGTAATCGACCTTGCATGATGACGGTATACCAGCGATAACACTCGTGTTGTTATCGTAAAGTCAGCAGTTTGGCTAGAAGCCTAGTTTTCCTCATTCATATTAGTTCGATGACGTCGCAGACTAACTAAAAATAAGCGAAAGTTCCTGGTATTGACCGTGACCGCCAAAGGATGCTTCTCCTCTGGGAATTTCCTTTTGCTTTACGCGAAAGAGCAAAGACCTCGGCGCGACGAGGCTACGTTTGTTTTCATTCATTCGTACAAAAGTAGGCGTAAAGAGAATGGCGGGAAAACTACGGATGCGGAGGGAGGCTGCACTTTTTTAGGCGCGTCATTGACGGAGGCCAATCCAGGAAGAATTTCCTGGCACGTATACGATACTGTCACGAAATAGATTTCTACCTGTTTGGATTTAATTGAGCGGTTTTAAACTATAGGGAAATATATTTCTTGACTACGTATGCTTTGAGATGGGTCTTTTTCAGGCAGTACTACATATTTTAAAAGAGATTTCGTAATGATTTTTGGCTACTGCCGATTTTCTTCTTGGTTTGAAGTGATTTGTTACAGATTTTGAATGGATTTATTGGAGATTTTCAACCTTTCTTTTGCTGATTATCTGGCAATTTGTTACCAATTTTTTCCCTGAAGGGATTGTTTGATGGGATTTGATATCTATTTTGAGAAGATTTGTTGCCGATTTTGAATGGATTTATTGGAGATTTCAACCTTTCTTTTGCTGATTGATTATCTGGCAATTTGTTATTAATTTTCTCCCGGGTTTTAAGGGATTTGATACGGTGATATTTTGAGAAGATTTGTTACTGATTTTGAGATGATGCGTTACAGAGTTTGAGATGATTTGTCACTGATTTTGAGATGATTTGTTACTGCGTTTGAGATAATATTTGTTACCTGATTTTGAGATGATTAATTGCAGATTTTCAACATTTCTGTTGCCGATTTTCTGGCGATTACCGATTTTAAGGCAATTTGCATGTTCCAAATTTTGAGATGTTTTATAAGAGATTTTCAACCTTTCTTATGCTGATTTTCTGACGATTACCAAATTTAAGTCAATTTGTTTGTTACACATTTCCTTCCTGGTTCTAAGTGATTTTTTTTTCTGATTTTGAGATGATTTGTTGACGATTTTGAGATGATTTGTTGACGATTTTGAGTTGATTTGTTGACGATTTTGAGATGATTTGTTGACGATTTTGAGATGATTTGTTGACGATTTTGAGTTGATTTGTTGACGATTTTAATATGATTTTTTGGAAAACTTCAATCTTTATTATGCAGATTTTAAAGCAATTTATTACCGATTTTCTGGCGATTACCGATTTCAAGGCAATTAGGGGATTGGTTACATGTATATTAAACAGAGAAAAGGCTTTGGCTTGATTTTATTAATTCAATTCAACTGTTAGCATAATTTTTTACGCTAATTTTTTATGATCGCTTAGTCAAAGTTACATTAACTGATGCAATAGCATAATGCAATTTGATATGCTATTACTTGCCAATTACATAGTTAAAATGTGGTCAAGAATGACTCGTATTTTTCCGTGTTTGATAATTTTCAGTCTACTGGAATTTATAATTTCAACAAAATCTTCAATTCGTAAAACTCGTGGATGATTGATTAGACTGGATTTTTCTGTAACACTATACGCAGTTTTCACGCGTTTCAGGATTCCGAAAATCAACATACGAGTTCTTTTTTTTTTTACACAATGTTAAAATTCGGCCAGTGTTTCGCGTAATTGAATGCCTCTTCACGACTCACCTGAAATTAGCAATAAATTGCCTCATTTTTGCACGGCCTTCATGTACATTCGTAGACATGTCCAGCTGGGCAATACGCATTTTTCTATATATTTATACAAACCATAATTTTCCAAGAAATTCTTTTACTATATTTCTAGGAAAAGTATGAATGCAACTTTTGTATACCGCTTAAAGCATTTTGTGCCACTAAAACACCATTTTACAACTATCGAGAAACAATTAGATAAAAGTAGTTTTATTTAAAACATAAAAACTGAGTAATCACATTTTCCAAATAACTTTTTATTGCAGTTTTTAACAATTCATTGAATAACATGATTACAGTTTTGGCAGAATTTATCCTATATAAAATTTAAGTAATTTTATGTTTATCACTGAGGTATATTAAAAGCATGTATCATACGATGCATGCTAGTAATTTTACAGTATAATTGGAATTTTATTATAATTATCAGAATCTTCAAAACGTGTTATTGATGTGCAATCAGTAATTCTTGTATATATATATCTTAAAAATTAGGTTCTAAATCAAGTATACATCGAAATTATACGTGAATACAATACAATACTATTTATTAATTAAATAAGAAACTCTAAAATTGACTAAGAATACGCCATATATATGTATGGCGTTTCCAATTAATAAATAACATATAGCGCCATAAATAAAATAAATTATTAAATAAACACTGAGCATACTACTCAATATATATACATGTATACTGTACTTTCTGTACATATAAAATATTTGAGCTTCGATACATCTGTTAAAAGATTATTTGTTTGTACTTTTATCGGTTCTACAAGCAGAATGAATAAATAAATAACTTAAAAACGCACTGCATGTTTTGCAAAATGGCATTTTTTTTTGTAAAAGTTAGTTGTACCAAACCCTGATTAGTATAAAAGGCGAGCCAACTTGAACCGGTGGTTAACCGGGTTGTGGCAATCTGTTTATAGAGGTATAGTTATATTCTTTTGTGGTCCCAACAACAGTATCACAATAAACATTTTTGCAAAATTTACGAAAATGTTTCTTAAGTATATTTAGGAAACAATTTGACAAAACAGTGACGTAAGCAAACGATTGTTCAGTTATAGGAAATGTTGCGTTGAACGACGGCCACAAAAATAGGCATTACCCCGTTTTGCCGACAACCCATTTCGCCGACATGCCCTTTTTTAGGTTAATTTGGAATACTTTATTTAGGTTAGGGCATTTTAGGCAAAAAAAACAGGGTTCAAATAACATTATAAAAAATTATCAGAAAATCAATAGAAATTGTATAATGGGTTGTAATAGAAGTCGGCGAAATGCGTGTCGGCGAAGTGTACAGTTTGGGCAAGAATTTGTGTTCAAATAACATTACAATAAATTATTATTGTATAAAAGTAAATTATTATATAATGGCATAAAATAAAAGTCGGCGAAATGCGTGTCGGCGAAGTGGACAGTTTGGGCAAGAAATTGTGTTCAAATAACATTATAATAAATTACCATGAAATAAAAATAAAATATTGTATAATGAGATATAACTGAAGTCGGCGAAATTGGTGTCGGCGAAGTGGACAGTTTGGGCAAGAATTTGTGTTCAAATAACATTATAATAAATTATCATGAAATAAAAATAAAATATTGTATAATGGGATTCAATGGAAGTCGGCGAAGTAGAAAGTCGGAAAAATAGGTGTCGGCGAAGTTGGGAAGTCTGCAATGTGGTTCTAAACCACACAAAGATGTTCGCAAATGCAAATCTGCATAGTAAACTAAAATATAAAAAATCACAACGTTGCGCGATGGACGATCAAGGAGCTATATGGGCTAGCTAAAACATTCATTTTCAAATAACTCGGAAACTATTGAAGATAAGACTATTAGTGCGGGAGGGAATTTTTGTCGTAGTTTTACGCTCCATCGAATGTGGAAATCCGGAAAAAGATCCGAAGTCCGAAGCGTGAGTTACAGGCGAAAAACCCGTTTGGTCCGCAGGAGCGTGACGTCACGACGACAATTTCGATCGACAATTTTCGATCGCTGTAGGATTTTCTGATTTTCGATCCGGATCCCGATCACGCGGTGGAAGCCAACATTGGTAGCTCTTGCTTTTTTGGCACGTTGTCAACGAATTTATTTGCTTACGTATGGTTTTAAATCACAGTTTAATGTCGGGGCACAATGACGAAAAGTTAAAGAGGTGTGAGATCTGAAACGATAAAAAAGACCAATCACGATTAAGATTCTGACTTGGTGTGGCAGTGTGCATCATGCAATTCTTGACAGTATTGAAATCATTTTGATTGCGAAGTTTTTGGCAACAGTTTCTACGATATTTTTCAAATTTGCATTTAGTGATGTGTTTTTCCACTTTCGAATGCTGAATGCATGGAAACCTCCATTTTGGAATTCTCTTTAAAAATGTCCATTTTCGAATTTGAATTTAAAAACGTCCATCTTCAAATTTTACTTTGAGAACTAACTGCCATGTTCACGTTTTACTTTGAGAAATAACTGCCATATTCACATTCTACTTTGAGAAATAACTGCCATGTTCAAATTTTACTTTGAGAACTAACTGCCATGTTCAAATTTTAGTTTGAGAACTGCCATTTTCGAATTGTATTTTAAAATTGTCTATTTTCTAAATCTATATTGAAAATGCTCTTTTTCGAATTATACTTTGAGACCTAATTGCCATGTTCAAATTGAACTTTGAAAACGTCCCTTTTCGAATTTTACTTTCAGAACGTCCATTTTCGAATTTTACTTTGAGAACTGACTGCCATGTTCGAATTATATTTTTAGAACTAACTGCCATGTTCAGATTTTGCTTTGAGAACTGCCATTTTCGAAATGTATTTTAAAATTGTCTATTTTTTAATACTATATTGAAAATACCCTTTTTCGAATTTTACTTTGAGAACTGCCATTTTCGAATTATATTCTAAAATTGTCTATTTTCTAATTCTATATTGAAAATGCCCTTTTTCGAATTTTACTTTGAGACCTAATTGCCATGTTCGAATTGAACTTTGAAAACGTCCATTTTCGAATTTTACTTTGAGAACTGCCGTGTTCGAATTTTACTTTGAGAACTGCCGTGTTCGAATTTTACTTTGAGAACTGCCATGTTCGAATTTTACTTTGAGAACAGCCATGTTCGAATTTTACTTTGAGAACTGCCATGTTCGAATTTTACTTTGAGAACAGCCATGTTCGAATTTTACTTTGAGAACAGCCATGTTCGAATTGTACTTTGAAAACGTCCATTTTCGAATTCTCTTTTGAAAACGTCCACGTTAGAATTCTTTAATTTTTTTCGATATTGGATTTTATAAAATATTCCACTAATCGTATCAAACAAAAGTACACCACACATTAACTTTCACAGATTTCTATTCAACGCCCTCATTTTTCCTCCAAACATTTTTGGCACAATCTGGCGTAACGGGAAATTGCCGGACATTCTGTCAATTTTAGTTCTCGTAACTCTCGGATTTTCCCGTGTGGCGATGAGGGGGTTTTACCCGGTAATTGACCCTCTTCCAAACTACGTCGAATATATACACCAACTCCTAATCTTTTTCGTATAGAATATATGCAATGATTTGTCTCCCAAATATGATTGTATGGATTAAGAGCACTTCATGAGGGATTAGAGTCCCTGAATATGGTTTAGACGGATACGGTTAACGAATGCGGATTAAGATCCGGATCTTTGACCATCAGGTCAAACACACAAGAAGCCCTAAGCGGATCCAAACATATTTGCACAATATTTGTATCCCCCAAAAAATTCGAAACAATCGAATGACTCGATCCTCTTTGGGGGACAAATGAGGGAAAACGAAAACACACGGATTTCCTCAAATTTTCTTTAGATATTTCGGGAGTTTAAGAAATGAATAATTAAAATATGCTAATGAGGATTGTCCCGTTATAATACAGGTAAATTAAGCTTGTTAAGATATGACAAATCTTGGGTTTTTACCGAAGTATACAGATGTGTAAATAACACAGTTTTGTTACATCATGAATCTTTTACAAAAGGACCTTATTATGTACCTGGTATTTCTTTGATTATTTGGAATGTCTATGTTATCAGGTAGGTAGATATTGATTGGGCTTGTTATATTGTATTATTAAACAGTAAAACCTGTGTAAATGAATAACCACTCTAAAAGCATAAAATGTTCTGGTCCCGACTTGGGACCGTGTATATAAACGAACCTGTCTAAACGCATATTTTTCACCAGTCTCAAGCTTATGCCTTTAGACAGGTTCTACTCTATATTTATATATGGTTATGGTATCCTTAAAAGATTGTACAAATCTTGAGTATTCTGCCCCAATACCCTACACGGGTTAACAAATTAGGACCAAGTTATGTCTCGCATATTATTATTCACTGCTTTCTAATAATTTATTATTATATGTACAGATATTAATTATTTGATTCATACAAGTTCAAATGTGAGCTTGGGGCCAAACAATCTGAAAATATATATGGCTTTATATGTTCATGGGATGAAAATTTTATACAAATTTCAAGCCGAATCGGCAAAATAAAAAAAGGAAAATTGCATTTTTGCATTTAAAAATGTTATTTTTCTGCTCTATAGAAATGCAAATTTTTGGATTACAAGTGAGATGTTTCTTTGGTAAAAATACATTTGTCTTTGTAGTGTAGTAAAAGTTCAATTCTGCATGCATTGAAACTTCGATTGTTCTTAGGTAAAAGTGCGATTTTTAAGGTAAAAATGCAAATTTTCTGCATTAAAAGTGCGATTTTTTTTAGGAAAAATACATTTTTTTTCTATAAAAGTGTGATTTTCCTTATAGGAAAATGCATTTTTTCTGTAAAAGTGCGATTTATCTTTGGTAAAAATACACCTTTTTAAATAAAACTGCGATCTTTAAGGTAAAAATACAGTTTTTTCTGTAAAAATGAGATTTATCTTTGGTAAAAAACTAAAAATACACCTTTTTAAATAAAACTGCGATCTTTAAGGTAAAAATACTTTTTTTTTTCTGTAAAAGTGAGATTTATCTTTGGTAAAAATACACCTTTTTAAATAAAACTACGATCTTTAAGGTAAAAATACATTTTTTTTTCTGTAAAAGTGAGATTTATCTTAGGTAAAAAATGCAGTTTTTTCTTTAAAAGTGAGATTTAACTTTGGTAAAAATACACCTTTTTAAATAAAACTGCATGCGACCTTTAAGGTAAAAATCCATTTTTTTCTGTAAATGTGTGATTTTTCTTAGGTGAAATTCATTTTTTTTAATGTTAAAGTGCGATTTTTCTTAGGTAAAAATACACCTTTTTTTAAATAAAACTGCGATTTTTAAGGTAAAAACTGTTTTTCTGACCAATAGAAGTGCTATATACTTTTCTTATATATGTAAAAGCCACATTTCATCAGTAAATGTGTGATGGCATAAGGTCTTACAAGAAAAAATGGACTTAAATTATTTCTTAGAGAATTATTTGTGATATGGAAAGTCCCATATTTTGATGAGATTCTAGGAGAATGGACCTACCGTATTTTACCGTCGTTTTGCAAGTACAGGTGGCGTCTCCGGATGGTCAGGCTGGCCCGGGGTCTTTTCATTCTCCTCCAGACAACAGCCCAAGACCTGGCGACGAAATCCCACCTGGTACTGGTCACTTGACAGTTTCTTGAAGTAGATAGCTTCCAAACCCACTGTCCGGTACACCCGATTGCCGACACTGTCGCCGGTACATTTGTCAGGACACTTAACGTCATAAAAGTAGGAAGGAATATCACCGGCCGTTTCCGAGGTGACTTTATTGACCGCGATGGCCCCACATTTTGGGGCGTTGTTGTTTTTCTTGACCTCGGCGATCAGCTCTTCGTTCAATTTTTCCATTTTTGTACGAAGGAGGGTTGCGGTTTCGTCGCCGATCGTCACTTTGATCGCTGGATCAGACAAGCTCCTGGGAACCCTGGCCAGTAGATTTTCCCATGTTTTGTCGAAAAAGTTATTCGTCGCGCTTTCTAAAATATCGCTGACGATGGCGGAGGTACCACTTTCTGGAAGATGGCCTGATACGTCGAGTGATGCGACGTTCGGCAATTTTTCGTAATCGTTCGTCGCACCTTCGACGAGCGGGGCGCCGGTGACATCGGTCAACAGCAACGCGACGATGAAGGCGCAGAGATGCAGGACGGCGACGTTGAAAGCCATGGAGATTTGTAATGGAAAAAAATGTGCGACGATTATGATAATGTAGAATTAGATTCGAGTTTTTAGCGAGAAAAAAGCTGAGTAAAAACGGTTGCGGTTCGTCGAAGTAACAGTTTGTCAAAAAAATTACGAGATTCGTCGAGCTTTTATACGAAGAACTATCGAGATGAAAATTGCGACGATAAAATATTGGCTTCAAGTGTTGCAAGATGCAAGATCTGTATGGCGAATCAAGAAGTTGGAGGTGTGGCGTTAGTTCGTCGCGTTCGTCGAAGTCTTCAGAGGTCGAGTGTTTGCGCCCTTGCATTTGCCTCCTTTTTATGTGGAGGTTCCAACCCGGACCCAGGGGGGGCGTCAAGGGGCGGGGCATAGACGGGGAGGAGCTAAAGTTTGTCGTGATCCGAAGGATGTACGCAAGCTAACGGATGGACACATAATCGCCGTGTTGGGTTTTTTTTGTTTGTCGCACTATTGGCTTAGATCGCGACGTTTCGGGCAATTTGCCCCGAGAAATTGTGCCGTTGGTCGACGTTGACAATGACATCCTGATGCTTCTCCGGTGTGAAAATCAAAGCAACATCGAAGAAAAACCCAGCTTTCTCACTTTGACAAAATTAGAACTTAAACATCCCTGAGAGGGTAATTAAAGCATTGCTGAACCCCTCGATCCAGTGTGTGTCAAGGTAGGTTATAGGAGATTCACCCTGGAAATACCGATTTTGAAATTTTGGGAGAAAAATAGCTTTCTATAAAGCAGTGAAAATTGCCCCTTTATGGCGCTTTAATTTGAGTTTGGTTATACTGTTAAGTTATCTGTTGGGTCCCTTAATTAATTGCCATTAAAATACAATTTGTTACGTGAATTTGAAGTTTTGGGAGAAAAGTAGGTCTTTATAAAGAAATGAAAATTGCCCCTTTATAGTGCTTTTAGTTTTGAATTTAATGTCGAATTTATGTTTGGTTATACTGTTAAGACAACTGTTTTGTCCGATTACTGCCTTATATTCGCCCTGGAAATACCATTTGCTACATGAATTTGAAATTTTGGGAGAAAAGTATAGGTCTTTATAAAGAAATTAAAATTGCCCTTTTATGGCGCTTTAATTTGGGTTTGGTTACCGTTACGACAACTGTCTTGTTCCTTCACTGCCTTATATTCACCCTGAAAATACAAATTGTTACATGAATTAGAAACTTTGGGAGAAAAGTAGGTTTTATAAAGAAATGAAAATTGCCCATTTATGGCGCTTTAATTTGGGTTTAGTTACCGTTCCACCAACTGTTTTGTCCCATTACTGCCGTATATTCACCCTGGAAATATAATTTGTTACCTGAATTTAAAATTTTGGGAGAAAAGTATGTAGGTTTTTAAAAAGAAATGAAAATTGCCCCTTTATGGCGCTTTAATTTGGTTTGGTTTCCGTTACGACAACTGTTTTGTCCTTTGACTGCCTTATATTCTCCCTGGAAATACCAACTGTTACATGAATTTGAAATTTTGGGAGAAAAGTAGGTCTTTATAAAGAAATGAAAATTGACCCGTTATGGCGCTTTAATTTGGGTTTAGTTACCGTTCCACCAACTGTTTTGTCCCATTACTGCCTTATAGTCACCCTGGAAATACTGTTTGTTACATGAAATTGAAATTTTGGGAGAAAAGTAGGTTTTTATAAATAAATGAGAATTGCCCCTTAATGGCGCTTTAATTTGGTTTGATTACCGTTACGACAACTGTGTTGTCTTTTGACTGCCTTATATTCGCCCTGGAAATATCATTTGCTACATGAATTTGAAATTTTGGGAGAAAAGTAGTTTTATAAGCAATGAAAATTTATTTTTTATGGCGCTTTAATTTAGGTTTGGTTACCGTTCCACCAACTGTTTTGTCCCATTACTGCCTTATATTCACCCTGGAAATATCATTTGTTACTTGAATTTTAAATTCTGGGAGAAAAGTATAGGTCTTTATAAAGAAATGGAAATTGTCCCTTTATGGCGCTTTAATTTGGTTTTTGTTACCGTTACGACAGCTGTTTTGTCCTTTGATTGCCTTATATTCTCCCTGGAAATAACAATTGTTACATAAATTTGAAATTTTGGGTGAAAAGTAGGTTTTTTAAAGAAAGGAAAATTGGTTCTTTAATGGGACTTTAATTTGGGTTTGGTTACTGTTACGACAACTGTTTTTTCCCTTGACTGTTTTATATTTACTCTGGAAATAGTATATATCATTTTTATCATGAATTTGAAATTTTGGGAGAAAAGTAGGTTTTATAAAACAATGAAAGTTGCCCTTTTTTATGGCGCTTCGGTTTGGTTACTATTTGTCCATCATTTTTGTCCCTTGACTGCCTTATATTCACCCAGGAAATACAGTTGTTACGTGCATTTGAAACTTTAGGAGAAAAGTAGGTTTTATAAAGCATTTAAAATTGCCGCTCATGACGCTTTAATTTGGGTTGGGTTCTTAAGGACACCCAATGTCATGGCAATCGTTTCTGGCTTTCATACAAGTTAAGTCATGAGATTGATGCAATAATGTCGCAGGTACATGTCTTCTTGCTGATATATGGAGTGGGTAGCATGGAAATTATGGTATACCCGTTGTCCCAATATTTTTGTTGTGTTTAGAATCTGTCTGTTTTTCATTATAGTGTTTTCACATTTCATACTTTTAAACGACCTGTAAAGTTATATAATTAACATTAATTCCGTATTTTTGAGATCACAAATGTAATTCACATTTTTTTAAAGTACCTGATGAAGCCTTATGCTTAGTACACATTAGAGCAAACACGTAACAGAAACAGTTTATGCAAACCAATTTGTCGAAACGTGGTTTCGTGAACTTATTTGTCCAAATATTGTGTCCACATCAAAAACGCATTTAGAAACTAAGGAAGTGTTTGCTGTTCATGGATGGCTGGAATACTTAAAAACTAGCTTCTGCTCTAGAAAGCACTTGGGGCAAATTGGATCAATGCCTACGACATAATGGTATACAGGCCTTGGTAGGAGCGCCTTGACCAGCAAACATGTTTCCTTTGATCTTCACCACTTCTTGAGCTATCACCGAAATGTTTCATGGAAACACGTTTTTTTGGCCAAAAGTTTGTTGAAACTTGGCTGCAGAAATCTGGTGAGTAACCACATATTTACGAAACCCTGTTTGTGTTTCGTGTTTGCTATATAGGGGAGAGTGGGGAGGAATGGGCCATTTTTCACCTTCATTTTTAAAACAATGCACAAACCTTAAAACACAACAATTTTTATTCACAAATTTACTTCATTATACTATTAGGAATACAGTACACAGTGTTTACAATATTTTCTTATTACTAAAATAAGAAAATTAATTGAAATAAAACCACTCTCCATTTTGTCCCATTCCTCCTGCGCG
>JAQGBW010005563.1:0-11800 GCA_034698625.1 Julus scanicus
ACGCATTAAGCGGGATAGGGTAACGTAAAATCCGGGATATTTTTACATTATCGGTATAGGAAATTTCCACGGACCAGGATAAAATGACGCAGGAAGCGGTATAACGTACGAAACGGACAACTTAAAATCGGGGTTCCACTGTATATATTTTATTTTTGTGATGTTATCATATGTGATTTATAAATGAGAAAAACTATAAAATGTCGAACTATATGTAGCATAGCTTTTCTAAATGGCTTACTTATGTCTTGATGGGGTCATGGACAATAGACAATATTTAATGGGATTAAACTTTTTCCACTAGGGTTGTTCTCCTTGATTGAAAAAAAATGGTATCAGTCCACAACTGCATTTGTTTGATAGAATTTTGAACGTACTTTTTGAACGTAAAAGTCAACTGATTGTTTCTTGCTTCTTATAACCTCATGAAAGTTGGAAGTTGTACTGTATCATGTTATCTTCTTGAACGTTACAACGTTGCAATGTTACTTCTTGGCAATGAGCATTGCATTTCCAATATAGAAAGGCATAAAACTTAAGATGAGACGCAATCAAGAATGCTATCACATCTTGTCAAATATTATGTTGAAAGAAAAACGAAAACAGCCTGAAGATTAAAAATAAAGTTGGACAGGATTTGTGACATACGGCAATGTTTTGAAGAAAACGGGAACATACCACTTTTTGTATACAGCATGGTCTTGATATCATTTTTGTAATCAAACCTGCTCTGTTTTTGTTCATAATTTTGGACTGCTCTGACATCTTCTGAGACATCTACTCATCATCATTGATATACAACTGCAGTACCATCACAACCTGAAGCAAATGCAAGAAACATTGCTAGGTCTGGAGGCAAACCTACCCATGATGACAAGAAATGACTGAAAAGGCTTGTTGACTGCCATTCAGTAACCTTTACATTATTAGGCTTTCAAGAGCCAAAAAGTCAATCGATGCAAGTATCTTATCAGTGGGGAGACCCAACATTACAAGCAATATCTTTTTTTTTCTAAGAGTTATAAGTTAGTGACGCCAATTAGAGCACAAAACATAAGAAACTTGCTTGAGACATGTAGTAATTCTATATTCCCCCTTGTTTCCTGTATATAAAACAAGTACGCACAGTATGAATTGAAATAAGAATAAACTTAACCTCGTACTTTAATGAGGAAACCTTTTTTGTTCTATAATACCATTTGCGCATGCGCACATAACGATTTTTCTTTGTCATGCTAAATTTGAGGTTGTTATAATAAAGATAGTATTACTACAAGTATTTGTAGACAAAGCCAGCAACGTAAAATGTTTCTTTGGAATTTTGGTATAAGATACTATCTTATATTGTTTTAGAGCATTGGAATTCCGGCTAATTGAATCGGTTAATCGGTGGTTTAGTTTTTAGAACGTATAAAATAATGTTCTTCTTAATTTATTCTATTAATTAAGGTGTGTAAGCACCAAAAGAAACATTTAAAAACATGAAACATGCACATGTTACCTTGGTGTGTCCAGAAGTGTTTGTGAAACATGTGTCGAAAAATGGCTATTTTCTGACACATTTCAATGTTTCCTGGTGATCGGTCAAGAGGCGGTCTGGATGAAAGGCAATTTGCGAAACATGTTTCGAAAAACTGCTGGAAACTTTGTTACAGTGTTTCTTGTGTATGTTTCCTCTGGTGCATATCGACCTTAACAGTCTAGTCGTTACGTTATCCAATTAACCAAAATCAACTCTGCTAAATATGTATTCTCAAATGTTTAAAAAATTCGTAGAATTTCTTAAATGGCAAAAACTTCAATGTTTTCAACGTTGTCTGCTGCGTTTACTGTACACTATTTGCTTTGTTTACACCGCTGTGAATTTTAATCATATGTCGGCTTAATTAATAGCGTTAATTGCTCCACTAAACCCGCTTCTTTACTTAATCAACTGTTAATTGCCCGTCTAGCATTTTAATCGGTAATTTTGAATTCTTAAATTGCGCTTATTGCATCGTTCATCAGATATAAGAACCAGAGTTGTGAATGGGTAACGCCCAATTGCATAATCTCAATCTTTTGAAAACTGCAATAATCAGGATAACACGAGTTTACTCGATTTACAAGGCAATCGTGCTATTAGATTTCAATTCACGTTTCGGCATATGACCGCCTGAATTTGATTGGAGGTATGACTTGGAGCCGAAGAGACCCACTGGGAATTTTTGACAAGTCTGCATGCTGCTGAAATTCTCGTATTTCATATTGACAGATTTTAGTGTTATCAAAATCACTTGTAAGTATTATTTTTTTTGACCGTGGCACTATATATCGTAAAAGCAACAAGGTTGTCTATATAGTATTGCAATTCCAGAGAAGTAAGGCAATGAATCATTTTCCATCAAATTGCTACCATAAATGTTCGAAAACTGATTGACTTACCATTCAGCTGATTAGTGGTCCAGAATTTCAGCAGACAATTGCTCGCCTCGTCGGCGCTACTTTCCTCCTGTATCATCTCCGTTACATTAGTATTGGACACCAAGTTTTCATTTTCATCTGTCAAGATCATCATCATCTGCCTTTTAGCATGGCAGCATCCCTCGAAATGATGACATTTTCTTCTCTTATAAACACTTTTCTACTTTTCTTTGCTGGTTTCTAACGATACTGTTGCTGGTTCATAACTTTTTTTGTCAATCCCAAATCTGTTTCGATTCGCTATTCCTGAACCTTGCCTCGGGCCAGGATCGTTACATCCAGCATCCGTGCCGGGAGGATTCAATGAGAATCTTCGTCGGCAGCCAAAGCACCGATTTGTCCGCGGATTCCGGATTCGTGTCAGCGATTCGTCGAAGGAACCCCGTTTGCAACAAACGCGACAAGGCGGAGATGTGTGACGTAGTCTCCGAATCAGCTATGCCACAAGGTCGACTCGGTTTGGGTGGCACGGTCACGTGGTTCTTGCAGGCGACTTTTCTACGTAGGTGCTAATCCTGCTGCTGGCCATAACTTAAGTGCAATGGTATGGACGAATGGGAGAGCAAATCCTATATAGGTGCAGGAAGGCTGCAAGAGATCTTGCCGATACTGCCTCCTCTTCCTTTTTGCTCCGAGGAGTCATTGGATGCACATTTTTCACTCATTTATCGAACCAAGAAACCTCTTCAAAATCGCATATATGCTGCACACTGGGCACACATTAAGAGATGAGCGAATGTGAGAATGGATCTCCCACTATGGGGCTATTCGGCGTTGCTTTGGAGAGATGCGAACGCAATTAATCGCAACCTATAATCGCCTACTGGGAATTCGAGTAGCCTAGCAGTAGGCAATCTAGGTTAAAGGAGTTGTGCGATTTGACGGTGAAATTGTTTTTTTATATCGAAGGATTCAACTTGTTGTTGTTGAAATTGAATGGTGGCCTACTTGAAATGCAGTACCGATTTGGAGTGGGCGGTCAGTTGACCGGTACTTCCGCCTCAAAACATGCTGTCAGTTTGGGCCTAAATCCTACTAACTCTTGCAGGGATAAAGGGGACGAAAACTGATTGTCACTTGACCTCCCTACTGGTAGGAAGCGGTTAGAACATCAGTTGTTGATCTTCCGGCCTCTTTATTGGGTGAAATGCTGGTTGGTGGATAAAGTTGATCATTTGGAGTTGGTGGTGTAGTGATTTTATCAGTCTTACAGTCTTATGACAGCTTATTAGTGCTGACATTAGTTCATTAGTTGATTGGCACTAAAAGATGTGCTGTCTTGGTTTTGATTACTAAGAAATCAACATGGCGTTGGTGGTATAAAGTGATTCTTTGTGATTATGGTCTCAGACAATCGGTTTCTTTGTGTTCCTTTGGGTAACATACCCTTGAAATCAGTTTATTGACATTTTATCGGTTTTAGATCCTTATATACAGTTTGTAATCGATTTTTCCCCCTCAAATTCCTTGACCTGTAATAACTTCAGTTTATTGAAAAGCGCATCAATTTCTCAGAAAACGTATCTTTTTTTTTCAATGCTAAATTTCTGTAAGTTCATATCCCTCTTTAATTCAGTTCTTCAGAAATAAAATGAATACTTTGTGCTAACATCGTCAAGTAATTGCATCTTCATGAAGATTTTACGAATTTAGTCATTCACAACTATGTATGTTCCAACAATTATATGTGTCATAGCTAGAATTTAAAGAATCTGACATTCCTTTTGGTCCAATGGATAAAATCTCTATTTTTGTAAACGATGAAGTTATAAAATCTAGGTGTTGCCACGATATTGGTGTTTCATTACAACTCCACCATTTTAGATGGCAAAAACAGTAAAGTATTAAAGTAAACGTTCATGCCAATGTTATGTTGTTTAGTTTTTATGTCACAGGCATCTCAACAATAGAAAGTAAGATGACTTTCTTTATAAACTTGTTTACAATTAGCATTCAACTTTTCCCAACTCAATGGGAAAATTTGTCAAACAAAAAAAGATGAAATAAAATAAAAATTTGTTTAAAATAGCTTTATAAATCAACAAGGTTATGTTCGTGTCATTTTCCCGTTAAAAAAGTAAATTTTTTTAAAATTAAATTATTATTTGAAATTTTGCACTCACAACTTGCCTATCTCATGCTACCACCTGCTGCCAGCGTGTGCAAAATAACGGACATTTTTCAAAATTGTTTATTAATTTTAAAAAAAAGCTACCATTTCAAAGTGAAAAATAACACTATGATGCACTTGCTGATCCATCAAGCCACCCCAAACAACTCTCACCCTCACACAAACCTCCCTCATTCAACTGTGAGTATCTTCGCAAGTCTGACCCATTGAAAAGGATAGGGTTGTGATCCCTCTTAAGTCACGAAAAAAATAAGTTTCTTTTTGTGTGGACACCCTGCATGTACAGCACATGTACAGTACTTTCGTATGACATTATCATCAACATAGGTCACCACTTTACGAATTTGGCTTTATTGATTTCTGTTGGCTGTAGGCAAACCTGTAAAAGGCTATTGGGTTGACTGGTTTTTACATTAAAAGGGCCCATTTCGCCATTGCAGATAGGGTGCTTAGATACTCGTAAATTCCTACAACGAGTTAGAGGCACATTTTTCTCCTTGCCACAAGATAGTGTTTGCAATTATAGCACGACACGATGCTGTCACCTGCTTTTCATCAACACTTTGACTTTGGCCTATATATTACGTGTATTATGAATGCTTACATCAATTAAGCGGCTAATAATCTGTGTGTATTAGCTCACTCAGCGATCATGAGTATGTCATTAATCAATATTAAAGGCTTTATCCGCGTCTATAAACGTTTCAAGTCAAATATGTTTCCTCTGTGTCACCGTAATGAATTTATGAACTTGGCATAAATATGGCACGTCGCTTATTTCATTCGCAACCGATTCGAAGTCTGGATTTTTTGACCTAGGCCAATCTTCTTTATGACCGTGAATAACAACTTTAGCTAAGAGTAATGTTCAATGTGTGTATTTCTAAGAACATTGGCTATGTTGACTTTAAGTTTGATTTTGACCCATATAAATGGAGTCCTTCCTTCAAAATATAGATGAAGAAGCATGGGGATCTGTTATGGCTTTTGACCCATCACTTCCGAATCCTTTTGCTTCGCGAATAAATTTGACAAGCATGCTTCCGGTCAAACTACTTTACACAATGCTTGGGAATTAATTGTTTGACACTTGTATTCCTTTCTTTGTGAACTTTTTCAATGAGTCCATAATGGCTAGGTCAAAGGGGAAATACATAATGAAACAAAGTTTTTTTTACTGCCACAATTAACATAATTAGCTATATTTGTCCTTAATCTGAGCAAATTGATGATTAACTGTTTTTTTTTCAAATTTGTATTAATTTAGTATAGTTCCTCGCTGTAGTAATACATGCACAGTGGAACCTCGGTTTACGAACGCCACATGTTGTTTCGCTTTACGAATGATGCTTCAGTTCACGAACCCTTTTACAAAACTATTATAAACCATTCTGAATATTCATTCTGCGTGAGTTAAGCTTTAATTTTTGCCTTTATTAGGTCTATGGTGCCTAAAGTGTTTTTTGTTGTGGTTTTTTTGCTCATTCTTAACAAACAACACTTTAACTAATTCGACAATTTCCTTTCTGTATTATTTCCACACACAAAGCCATAACATGTTTTTAAAAAAATTCAAGGACAAAGAACGCATTATATGGATTTACATTAATCGCAAAAGGAAAAATTGATTCGGATTACGAACTTTTCGGTTATCGAACAAGGTCAAGGAACGGATTAAGTTCGTAAACCAAGGTTCCACTGTATTATATTGGCAATTACAACAAACCAAGATAATGACACTTATACACAAAAACAAAAAAACACATTTAAACCTGGATTGTTGTAACTAGTGAAAATCGCGGTTTTTCAATCATTAATCAAAATTGCAGCTTGAATAACGGTTCAAAATTGAATTATATAATAGTGATTAATAATTTCAGTTAATTTGTGGTTATATTATTGGACGTTATATTTATTTTCTATAGTTAAAATAATAGAAATGTACTCTAGTTGTACTGGGTTTTTTTCTCAATAGATGGTAGATTTCAATTTCTTCAACTCTTCCCTCATTCTCCTTCCCCAGTGTCAAAAAAGTATTTCTTATGGTAAATTCTATGTATTATTCAGCATGTTATATGGCTACTCTGGGTAAAATAAAAATTTTCGAATTCAAAAATTTGGAAACATAAGGTCACCTTACTATTCGAACATTTTTATGTAAAGAAAATGATTTTTTATAGTGAATTCAATTTTCTTATTGATATATTGACAGAAATTCGTTTTTACCGGACTTTTCGTGAGTAAATTTTAATCCACTTAACATTTATATGTAGCATTTCCCATTTCGAAACTACCTATTTTATGTTCCATTTATGTGTATTAAGTGCATTCCATTCACAATATAGAAAATGGTACCGGCTTAGCTTCATTGCTTTCAGTCGCATGTCGTGTGCCAACCACTTGACAAAATCCGCCTAGCCATTTGGCTTTTTTTTATTACAAGGAATATTCTTAGACGTAAAGGGAAATAAAAACATCGTGGGGAAATATAATGCATTCCACTGCGGCTTACAGGCTT
Organism: Julus scanicus; assembly: GCA_034698625.1. Lineage (NCBI taxonomy): Eukaryota > Metazoa > Arthropoda > Diplopoda > Julida > Julidae > Julus > Julus scanicus. The sequence continues at coordinate 7,113 of JAQGBW010005563.1, forward strand.
ACGTACATCTGCATGAACAGTTTTATGGTCGTAATTCAAAAACAGTGGACTGAAAATTATTCTCGAAGTCTTTTGCAAGACGAAAAGACACATGGCATCTTGCGATTGTTCTTTGCATGTACAAGGCTTCAATGGGTAATTTCGCATTATTTAAACATACTTTTTCTCTAAATGATTGTCTTTGGGTAAATAAATTCTTATTCCAAATAACATGAAAATATTTTTATTGAAAAGATGAAAATGCGTCTTCCTGAAGCACAATTTTATACACCGGGTTACGTGCGTACCTCTCGATCCTAAGATGCGGGGTTCGCTCCCAGGTCGAGGTCGGTGGGAATTTTTACGGAGTTTAAACCGAGGTCCATATGTTTTAAGGTGTGGATATATAGTGTGGATTGTTGTAGCAGAAATAGGCCAACGTTAAAAATCGCCAAACAAACAACAACATACACCGTTTTTTTTGTTTTTTTTTATAAATTAAACATATGTCAACAAAAAATATACCATAACTGTAAAATATTTGACCATTTTACATTCTTCAAGCTTTAAAAAATTGAGTTAATGGAAATTTTTTTGGACATTTGCTAAAAATTTATATCCAGTGATCAGTATTCTCAAAAACATTGTCTATGTCGTCTTATAATCTCTAAAATATCAAAAATATGCTGAGTGTTTTGCAAAGTTTTTTTCAAATAATTTCATAAATTATCTTAACATACGTTCAACATTTATATTGTTTAACTTTGTGATTTAGTACAATATTATTCGAAGCATGAGGAACATGTTTAAACTTTTGAAATACAACTTTTAATTGAAAATACTTTATTGATTTCAATAAAACTACATTTCGTTTTAAAAAAACTATGGAAAAAGTCTCGAAGGTGGCGTCATTGTTTCATTATCTAAATACGCAATACTGAAGCAGTCAGAAGCAATCTAACTGGAATCGACAATGAAAAGGCCTTGCATATAAGGAAACAATTTTGGCGCCTTTGTAATAGCCTCATTACTTGAAACTGTTACTTTTCATGCCACGGTTTATAGCTTGCTAACGTTAGCTACTCGGGCTCTAGTGTATCACAGAGAATATCAATATTTTGAAAGTAACGAAAGTAGACGGTATATGAAACAGAACAATTACAAGTTGCGTTACATTAAAAGCAAAATACTATAAAATTGTGATAATGTAAGTTGTCAAAGTCAATTTACTGTTTAATGAATAAGCAGTAATGATAAGCAGTGACTTCAAAGGGTAGGTCTATAGGGGTAATAAGGAAACCCTCGAAATATTTGTGTAAAACATTTAAAAATACATTATTGGTTTGGGGTTGAGCCATAGTTTTAGAAGGAAAGGGAGGAATTTTGAGTTATAGTTGGTAGAAGATTATTCTTTGATTACTTGGTTTTTCATATACAGGGTGGACCAGAATTCCTCGCGATCCCTCTTTTTTTTTCTTACATTTTATAGTTATGGAGATTCTGTTATTGGGGTTTAACAGGAAGTCATGTGTGTTCTATCCACTGATGATTTTAGATTTTAACTACGACTATTTGTTGATGGTGATCCAAATAATAAATAACTTCCCAGGTAACACACATCGTTGACCCAATCGTTAAATTTTAGTTGGCGGCATTGGTTGCCAACATTGGTTAAACATTGGAAAATAGTGCAGTTGCCAACCATAGATTTTATGTTGGCATTTAATGTTGGACAAACTTTGTTATATGGTACAATTGACAGTCATCGGTTTTATGTTGGCAACAAACGTTATTTATATGTTTGTGGACGTATTGCCAATGTTTTTCCAAAATTAGCCATTTAACCATTGGCCAGTGAGACATTTCTGCATTGTCCCAATGCATTTACATTGACAAAGAAATGTTTTCCCAATATTGGCCCAACAAGTTTTGGTTACTAGGGTTGGGATCCGTAACACTTAGGACAAAATTTCGATTTATGTAAAGGAAGATAATGGTCTATTTGTATGAAATCACCTGTTTTCGTCTTCGTTGGCAATTATTTAAACTTTTTACAATGATTTTAAGAACTGAGGGAAAGCCAAAAGATACCTACGCTGCATCACAGTGCTGTACAACAGTGAAGCGACCAAGTCATTATTTGGATTTCAGTCAACAATTGGTCATAGTTAATATCTATCAACTTCGGTGGATGTAGTAAACATGACTTCTTCTTTAACCCCATTAACAGAATTTTCAGAACTATATAAGATTTAAGAAAAAAAAAGTGGGGTGGCGAGGAATTCTGCTCCATCCTGTATATATACACATATTCTAGTCATATTTGCAGTAACTTTTACATTGATAAAATAACTGAACTTCATTAATTAAATAACTATAGTATTGTATCATTTTTATTTTATAAAAAGTCGTTTTCAAAAATGTCTCTGTTAGGATTTTTAAAAATCGATCAAAATGTTGAAAAATATTATTTTGAGAAAGCCATATATCCGGAAGCCATGTCCCCTTCCATTAGTAAATGAAAAAATATATGTATTAATGTTTGAAGAAGCAACCACTTGAAGAAGAATGGAATCAATTAGTTAATAGAATAATAACGTATAAAGTAATTTTCATTTTTGGAATTTAAAAACACTTTTATGGTTTGAATACATGTAATATACGTAATAATTAAAAGTGGAAATCAATAGCGCAGAGATACAAGTGCACTAAGCAATCATCAAGAGCCGTTTTCGGTATTGAGTACTGGTAATAAAAGTAATGAAAAAAAAAATCATTGACAAAAGAAAAAGCACAAGACATAGAAGACTATATGTATCGATATATCAAAATTGCCTCTTTAAAGCAAAGATATTGGTCTGAAATATATAGAAATCTAGTTGTGAAATACTTTTGACGAGACTTCAGCCAATTTTGGCTTGTCTACATAGCTCAAACCACGCTCTCATGCAAGTTTCTTTCAGTACACGACCCAATTTTTATTTAATTTAGGTGTAAATTCACCAACATTGCATAATGTTTTTCTTATACGACCCACTACCCTTTAAAGCTTGCAACATGAACGAGATTCCAAACCCTTGTTGCGGAAACCTATCATTGATGTTTACCAAGCAGAGAAAATCTAGTACTACTATATATAGGTAAAAGCTTGTTTATTATAGCTATCCATTATACTAAGCTTTGCAATATAAACAGCGTGAGCTGGCTTCCAAAGTAAGAATATGAAAGGAACGAGAAATACCACGATTGGTGTCTATAAACTGCGTGGAATAAAAATTTATATGCAAAACCACGAGCCACATAACTGCCGATTATTGCAGAAGAGTTGTAATGAAAATGTTCTTAACGACTTAGGCTATACTTCGTATGCCTTTAACAGTTGGCTGTTTTTCTGCAGGATAATAAAATATGAACGTGGATATATGGTGATGACACAACACAACGCTTCTGTACTACGTACTGCAGGGCTTATAAGAAGAAGTTTGCAATTAGGAATATCGATTTATGTGATACTTGGACATTGTGCATGCTGTGGAAGTCTGAAGGCTTGTCAAATTCAATTAAAAAGCTTCCACGTAACGTTCAATTTGAGGTGTCTAAAGAATCTTCGACGCTGATTAATTTAACGCAGTGCATCTTAAGGTAATTAACTCATTAGATTGATTAGAAAAAGCACTTTTACGAGGGGCGGTCAAAATGTGTTGCATATTCGTTTATTATTCGAAAACCAGATGTCGTGCAAAAAAAACTGAAATAGCCATTTTAAAGAGCAGGAAATTTCCTATTTTTCATTGTAGGACCCGAGTTTGTTGACACAATTATAACGTTTGATGAGATTGTTTATATCCTTCTCGTAAAATGCGTTATGTTGGCTATGCAAATATTGTTGCAAATCGACGATTTCAGATGATTACTTCTCTTTTTGTCAGTTACCGTTTCGCCTCCTTTCTTAAAGTTTAAACACCACCTCTGTACCGTACTTTGTGAAGCACATTTGTCACCATAAATTTCTAACATTTTACTATAAATTTCACTCGGTTTCATACCTTTCAACACTAAAGAACGAATAACATTTGGTTGTTCCTCTTTCGTGAACGCTTTCAAGTGAGGCGCCATTTTGTTTTTATAGTTTGTTCGAAATTCTGCATGAATTGTTGCGCTATGGAGTGGCCTAAAACCAAATTTATTGCTCTTTAAAATGGCTATTTCAGTTTTTTGTACGACATCTGGTTTTTGAATAATAAAAAAATGTGCAAGACTTTTTGACCGTCGCCTGTATGTACAATATAATGCGTGAATTTCAAGCAAATTAATGTACAACCGTCTAAACACACCAAAAAAAATGTTTTAAGCCCACTGTCAATATTTTTATATGCCTTACAAATGGAATTCAAAGTTCTCTTGATTTTAGAGATATTGGTTATAAACTTATTTTCGTTTAAAAATTTTAAATTGTTGATGAAATGTTTGGGTTTTTATGGAAAGATCGATACTTCTCAATATCTTTAATTTTTAATAAGATTTATTTGTGCACTGTCTAATCTAAACATACAAAAATACTTTCAATATCAGTACAAAACATACTGTTGAATTTGCTCGTATATCAATGTCGAAATTGAGTTTTTAACCATGTTGTAGCGAACCACATTAATTCCCATTAATCTACCCTGCTTAAAACACCTAATCTAACCCTAGCTTCGCTAGGACTT
>JAQGBW010005564.1:0-11799 GCA_034698625.1 Julus scanicus
ACTTTTAACGCGTTTACATGGCTGACTCAATTGAAGCAAAGTACTTTTAAGTGCTCATGTAAACGCAGTAATATTGAAAATATAATTCAGTATATGGCTATGTTTGGGACATGATATAACAGCAGTTTATGACCCTAGTATTCCCACCAGTTAAAATCTCATAGCATTTCAGTAAAAAAAAATGTCAGTATTCAATGAATAATATGCCATGCACATGACCGTATGGTTATTCAGTGGTTAAATATGGTACATATATCAGAACGCTCAACGTGTTCTGCCTAGATGATTAATTTAACATAACTAGAAAAGATGAAATCATTTTTTAAAACTTGGTCAATTTCTGGAAATGTTGGCGAGTAAGGCAAAACTAGCCATAACTTCAACTTCATCCATCTTGGAAAATAGCGTCTAGACCGAATTGCAGATAAAAGATAATTTTCAGGTGAAATCTTAGTTTTTACTGTCTCCTCGTCTAGCTTTTAACTTTTTTTTTACAACCGATCCTCGCACTAAGGCTCAAGATTTTTTTGACTGAGTCGTAATGCTGAGAGCTACTTTAACTCGATTTGGACAGCACATCATCCTTCGTCATTGGACGCAATATGGTAGCCTGTGAAGAACAAAGGGCATGGAGAAGGAGGCTGGCAATGGCACTCATTCCACTCCTTTTGCTAATTGTTCGAGCACCTCTCTTTGTTGCGTCTTTATTATGTGGTGTAGTGTGGAGAGCAAGTTCCTTTCTTAGATTAGCGCTGCACTGCGTCAAAATGGCCAATGTACGGATAGCACGAGTACCGGGGATCAACACTGCTTCCCTTTAAGATAACAAAGGTTATCTCCCAGGACGAACAAATATATAGGGCCACATATGCCATAGTATGCTCTATATAGGGTAGTCTCCTTGTATTGGTCTCCACAAGACACTATGATTGCACATATCCAAATTTTACAATAAAAGATTTTTTAAAGCCAACGTTAACATTTGCCAATAATTTGGAGTATAGTGATATGAAATGGTTGCTGTTTTTACGAGCCATTGCAGGCCCTTTCATTTGGAATAACATCAGCCACGTCCCTATCTAATGCTCACCCTATCATTACTAACGACAAACTGCTTGGCATAACGCAATTTGGGATTAGGATTAAGAGAGGCAAGAACTGAATTACGTAAACATGCAAATTCTACGACGATGCTGCATGCCCCTTTAAAGAGGATATGTGAATTCTTTGAAATCCAAATTTTCTTGAAATACTGCTTACGAAAGTGTCTTAGCCACCTACCGTAAGGTATTTTTATGCTAACCCCATTATATTAAATTGAATTGAACACTCAGTAAATCATCTGACATAAACAAGTAAGTTCTTCTTATGATCTAATATTCTACACTGCGAGTCATAAAAAGTAGAACCCAATAAAAAAGTCACAACTTCGTGAAAAATGCTTCGATTTAAATGAAATTTGACACTTACCTAGAAACATAGTGTAGGGGGGAAATGAATTATAAAATGTGCTCAAAATGTTCTCTGGTGGCCGTTACACAAGCCCGGAGTCTAAGACGTCATTCTTTGATTGACGAATCGATTATACGCTGGTCGAGTTCAACCCAAGTTTTCTTAATTCGTAGTTTCAAGTCTTCGATATTATTAATCTTCGATTTGTACACCTTTTCCCGGAGAACTCCCCAAATTTTGTAGTCCACCTGATTCAAGTCCGGACTGTTTGGTGGCCAGTGGTTGGTTTCGATGAACTTTTGCGTTTCCAGTTGCAGTAGTTCTTGTTGAAATATGAAAAAATCAGAGATTTGTCGCATGTCGGAACAAGCTTATTGTTCCTACACTAATGTTGTATGTAAGTGCCAAATTTCATTTAAATTGAAGCATTTTTCACCAAGCTGTGATTTTTTTATTTTTATTGGGTTCTACTTTTTTATGACTCAAAGTATATACTTTTTCTAGATGGGTAGACTCGTTTAACTATGCATTGTAATCTATGTTTATTGCCAGCATTTATGGAAAAATGCGCTAAATGTTTACATAGTACACAGAATTCCCAATATACAGCTTATATGTTACATCATGCGTACAATGCGATGCTTTTTTGAAGGATCCCTGGAAATGTATCGTACACCACTAGGGAATTAGGAATCGGAATAAGGTCAATCACGATGGTCAAAGCTATTACTGTGTATCCAGATCTACATAGGATAGTTACGAACATGAGACTTGCATCAGGGTGATCAGCTGCTTTTAACGCTTCCTTTGTCGTTGTGCTAGCATCCTGGAATGTCTGGAAAATTCATTTTTCGATGTGCGTTTATCGCCTACTAGGCTTTCCTCTCATAGTCGTTAAAATAACTATTTTTGATCGATTATTCATCATCATTGCCTATAAAAATATCGACTTCCTCGTTTAACGCTTAGGATACAGCATTGCCAGAAAATTGACGAGCGTACTTCGAAACCTATATCGAACCAAAACCAGCTGCATTATATATATATATATATACACATTCCAGTTAGACATCGATTTCAAATACACGGTATGAACTATACTACAATGCACATCTGGTATAGATGAGAATAGTTTTGGACGTTTTTTATTCGTAAACGATATGATTTTTTTATCTGGCTTTATTCTAGGAAATTGAAATTCTTACAAATGCAGCATCCAAGCAAATAAAAATAAATCTAAACTATATAAGCTTACTAAACAAAATCAAAATGTCCTCGTGAGGGGGCAATCCCCTAGTGCAGCGATATATGCATGGTTTGCCTAACTACAGGGGTAATACACAACTACATATAACTAAGTTGGCATGGTTTGCTCTACTACAGGGGCTAAACCCAAGTGCACCTTTGTAATTACAGTGGAACCTCGATTTACGAACTTAATCTGTCTCATGACCCTATTCGTAAATTTAAAAGTGCGTAATTTGTATCAATTTTTCCCATTGCATTCAATGTAAATCCAAATAATGCGTTCCTTGTCCAATTTTTTTTTTTTTTTAACATGGTATTGTTTCATCGAAACATGTCGTGTTCGTAAATTGAATTCACCCTTGCACTACTTATCAAAGCAAAATTACCTTGCATTACAGGTGTCGAGTTTTGGAAAAAGTATACAGCATACTACATACAACTAATTCCGAAATTAGGCATATTTGACCATAAGTTCCCAGAATGCACTTTCAGCATTAATTTCAAAACGATTCTCGAATGTTGATTACGATATTATTGATTTCCTGTTTTCTGCTATCTGTAATCGTGCTAAATCAATTAGGGCTCTTACGATGCCTGCCAGTGCTATGACTGGAGCACGGGATAGGTGCAATTAACAGACCAGTTTCGTCATTTCCCTTCCAATTATTAATAGGGATTGTCGTTTGTCCAGCCAAAGGGTTTTCTTCCTATCTCCCCTCAGCATTCCCCCAGATCAATACCCACATTCACGGGTTGCCATACGCGGGGCACGCGCGCGTGGTCATTCGTCAACAACTTCGGTCGTGCCAATTTGGCCACTATTCTTCTTGACCAATGGCCACGGGGCAACGAGGGACCGAGCGTGCATACCTAATAATAAAGACTTGCCGTCCGAAACCCCTAAGAATCGATCTCTCTGCATCTGGTGGCAAATGTATAAGTCAGCGTTTTTGGAAGCAAATGTAGTTGCACAGGAGCCCAGAATAGATCCTCGTATTGATATAAGGACCCGGGTGGGGAAATTATATAGGGACCTAAATACCATATTATGTTCCGTATATGGCATTTTCTTTTTGTCTGAAAAACAGTATGGTTATAACAGAAGTGCGGCAAATAAGGACCTAACAAAGCTGGAACTCGATCGTATGGATGTATGGGAACATGTAATGGGAAGTACGGTCATTCACAGTCCTAAAAATGCCACTTTCGTCCAAATATTGATATGTACATATTTGATGGGAATCGAGGTTATATGTATACATTATGTCGTTTTGTATAGCCATGCATGATTTTAGACATACGCAAATAGCCGTACGTGATTTCAAACATGCGTGTTTAGCCGCACATGATTTCAGACATGCACATATGTATAACCTTGCATGATTTCAGACACACGCATATAGCCTTGCATGATTTCAGACATACGCATATAGCCATGCATGATTTCAGACATACATATAGCCGTACAACATTTCTGGCATACGCATAGCCGTACGTGATTTCAAACATACGCGTATAGCCATACATGATTTCAGACATATGCGTATAGCCTTATAAGATTTCAGACATACGCGTATAGCCGTACAAGATTTCAGACAAACGTATAGCCATACAAGATTTCAGCCTTATGCATATAGCCATACGTGATTTCAGACATACATATAGCCCTACAAGATTTCAGACATACGTATAGCCTTATAAGATTTCAGACATACGCATATAGCCATACGTGATTTCAGACATACGCATATAGCCGTACAAGATTTCAGACATACGTATAGCCATACAAGATTTCAGCCTTATGCATATAACCATACATGATTTCAGACATACATACGTCTAGCCATACAAGATTTCAGACATACAAATAGCCCTACAAGATTTCAGCCATACGCAATAGCCATACGTGATTTCAGCCATACGCATATAGCTGTACGTGATTTCAGACATACGTATAGCCCTACAAGATTTTAGACATGTATAGCCGCACAAGATTTCAGACGTACATATAGCCAGCCATACGCATATAGCCATACGTGATTTCAGACATGTGCACATGTATAACCTTGCATGATTTCAGACATACGCATATAGCCTTGCATGATTTCAGACATACGCATATAGCCATGCATGATTTCAGACATACATATAGCCGTACAACATTTCTGGCATACGCATAGCCGTACGTGATTTCAAACATACGCGTATAGCCATACATGATTTCAGACATATGCGTATAGCCTTATAAGATTTCAGACATACGCGTATAGCCGTACAAGATTTCAGACAAACGTATAGCCATACAAGATTTCAGCCTTATGCATATAGCCATACGTGATTTCAGACATACATATAGCCCTACAAGATTTCAGACATACGTATAGCCTTATAAGATTTCAGACATACGCATATAGCCATACGTGATTTCAGACATACGCATATAGCCGTACAAGATTTCAGACATACGTATAGCCATACAAGATTTCAGCCTTATGCATATAACCATACATGATTTCAGACATACATACGTCTAGCCATACAAGATTTCAGACATTCGAATAGCCCTACAAGATTTCAGCCATACGCAATAGCCATACGTGATTTCAGACATACACGTATAACCATACATGATTTCAGACATACATGCATATGGGACATATATGGCCATCATAATACATTTATAATTGAAATAAGCTTTTTACACTTTTATTTCTATAAATTATGACCGAGTTAGAAGCCAAAGAAAAAATAAATCTAATGTTATTGTCATTATTTTTCCATTTGCTGATTTTCAATTAATGATTCGCTGTTCCTGTTAGATCTGGCTTTCAGAAATATCCGTGCTTTTGTTTCCTGGGGCGATCGCAAAATTAATAACCGCAATGGTAGTAATCTTCAATCATTGCTTTGTTCCAACTAATGAGTATTTCATCAACGTTTATTTTCCATCATCTAGAAATTTATTAAAACTAAACGTGGAGAGAATGTAATCTCGAAAGTACAAGTGAGCGCGCAGAATAAAATGTCCTATTTTTTGTGGTTTTCAAATTACACGATTAATATTTAAGGTATATCATTTTAAAACCAAGTCCCAATAAACATTTATTAGATTTTTGTCGCATAACCTCGAGGTCCATTTTTTTTTTCAAAAAGATGGCATCATCACGTGGCTTCATCCTTGTTTCTGACGCTAAATATTGATAGAAACTATTTTCTATGCGCCATGTATGGGCATATATGACTTATTTATAAAGTATACAAAATAGCCCTTATATGGCTACTGATAAACAATCACATGTATAGTCTCTACATGCATGGTCATCGATTTATGCTAAAATAGCGTAAATTTAAACTTGCGCCCCATGGTCGGCCCTAAGCATGTTTGAAATCTATAGGGCCCTGATCATTCCCTCCACTTAATTTTGTCAGTTGTATAAATTTTGGTGACAGTTTCGTTGCTCATTTTTTGGTCATACAAATGGCGTGATTTATTGGTCATATTTTGGTCATACAAATGGCGTGATTTATTGGTCATATTTTAGTCATACAACTGGCGTGATTTATTGGTCATTTTTTGGTCATTAATTTGTTCTTATTTGGTTACTAATTGGTTCTTTTTTGGTCATTAATTGGTTCTTTTTTGGTCATTTTAGTTCGTCATTTTTGGTCAGTAAAATGACGTGATTTTTTCGTCATTTTTCGAGTTGGTCATTTTCGACGTGAGACGTGTTTTTTGAAAAAATTACCAAAAAATGACGTCAATTTGACGTCATTTTTGTTTCCCATGGCTACTTGGGAATTGTATATGGATATATCAGAAATCCAGTCCACCATGACTTAGTGTATATGTTACAGTCAATGTGTCGATCAAACCAGCCAATGTGTAAAATGACTGGTCACATAATGACACACGATTAGTAATAACCTAACCTAACCAGGCAATAAGTCAAATAAATAATCAAGCTAAATTTTCAGTCATTTTGTAAAAAAACCTGCAACTGCTGACCTAATCAGTCGTTTTTTAAAATGACTGATTAGGTCAGTCATTTTACAAATTGGCTTGCTTGACACATTGACTGTAGCATATATAAGGGCACGTGTTAAGACTTGATCATGTGGCCCAGTAATCGTATTCGTTCTGCTTTAAACATATATATCCCTCCCCACTTTTTCCCAAAGAGTTCCAATGACGTCATGAGTCCCTGATGGTTGCCATGGCACTGGCAGCCACCTACGGCCAACAGTGCGGCGTGTACACTAGTCTTCTGGCCCTGGGAGCTGGGATTAACGGGCGGCAGTTATACAGGTTAGGATTTTCGTGAGAGGAAATTGCGCCACGTGCACACCCACGGGTTCATCCCCCTGTCAGATGCACGAAATGACACCCCGCCAACAATTTAAAGCAACTTTTCATTTTGAAAGATTTGTAACATTGCGACCCTTTTGCCGTTCGCCACAAGGGGGCACAATTTGGTGTGTGTTTAAAACGACCCTTCCACTCCACAAGGAACTATCATGTCGTTCTAATGAAAGTTGGCAATCTCAAAAGTTGATAGAAAAGCCACAGAGTAAACATGTCGTCGAGTTTATTGAATGTTCGGGCTGGAAAAGGTCTTGATCGTGTTCGTGTGGTGGGAGATGGACTGTAACCATGGTTACCAGCCCGCTAGGTGTGAATAGACCATGTTGAGCTTACTAGAAATGTCCATTAAGAACTCAGTATCAACTTCTGGGTCCCATTTGGCAGGCCCCATGGGGAAGGGACAGATAGGCAAGCGGCCATGTTGGAAGGTAACCTGTGGTGTAAGAAGATGTGTTGAAATTATCAAACTTTCACTGGTGTGTTTTCAGATAGTCATGATGGAAGATATTTATTGTTGGGGTAGGGCCCAGGGCCACAAAAGATGCCACAAAGCAAACATTTATTTGGTACACTTACTTTATTTTTGGTGTGACCGCTCATGGAGTCATGGTCAAGTCTCAAGTCAGAGTGTGTGATAAAAGAAAAAAAGACAAGATGGCGGACCAAGTCCGGGCTAGTTCAACCGGGAAAAATCATTTTTAAGGGAGGGAAGGTATGGTGATTGCTAACTTACCCTGGTCAGTTAGCAGATAGGGGCAAACCAAAAAGTATGGTCACTGTACATTACCTTTGAGTTGCCCTCGGTGGGCCAGGCGACGCCAATGGACCTTGCACACAATTTAAACGAATTTGGCCCCAGACCCAAATGGTAACAGTTTTATATGTCGCATATATGGGCATGAAGAAATGTATAGACATCCCAAGTAGCAATGGGAAACAAAAATTACGTCAAATTGACGTCATTTTTTGGTCATTTTTTTTCCAAAAACACGTCTCACGTCGAACAAGACGTCATTTTTTGGTCAGTAAAATGACCAAAAAATGACGAAGAAATGACGTCATTTTACTGAACAAAAAATGACGAACTCAATATGACCAAATAAAGATTAAAAAAGGACGTCATATTACTGACCAAAAAATGACGAACTCAAAATGACCAAATAAAGACCTAAAAAGGACGTCATCTTACTGACCGAAAAATGACCAACTAAATGACCAAAAAATGACCTCATCTTACTGACCGAAAAATGACCAACTAAATGACCAAAAAATGACCTCATTTTTATGACAAAAAATGACCAACTAAAGTTTGAAAAAAAATTATAGTGGAGGGAATGATAAGGGCCCTTTAGATTTGGATCATGCCTAGGGCCGACCATAAAGGGGCGCAAGCCTAAATTTCAGCTATATATGTATATGACACATATGTTAATCCGTCCCCATGTATGGTCATACATGGTTACATTAATTGCCCCCTGTAGAAACCACTGCTCAACTCCATCAACAAGTTTTAGGTAGTCATATCATAAGAGTCACTGCTGTGCAAAAGGCCAAGTTGAAAGGGCATGCTTGTATCGGCATATTCGCATGTAATCATCATGGCAGAGTCAAGCTCCAAAAGAGTAAGAGTCATGGAGTAAGGGCATCTGTACAAGAGTCGATATTGAAAGTGTCAATTCTATTAGCAGAATTGCAAAGTCATGTTGGCAAGATCATATTCCATCAACATGCTTCCAGAAATCGAATCGCGTGGGTGCAACAGGTCAAGAAAAAAGGATAAACTAATTTGCAATTTGTGCAGGAGGCCATATTGGAAGGGTTACCACCATTGACATAGGTCTGCAAGACGTTATCTAAAGATGGCAATTGGTACAGGATGTCATGGGGAAAGGGCAAGCACTCATTGGCAATTTGTGCAGGAGGTTCACTTCAATCAGTGGCATGACAAGGGTCGATATGAAAGCAGAAGGTCATTCATGAAGGAAAGATACACCCCCATCAGCAAGTTTTCAGTAGGGCATGTCAGAAGTTCAGCTTGCATCAATATGTCAATGGGGCCATTGGTCATTCTGGAAGAATCCAGGTAATCTACAAGTCTCTATTGGCAGTCCGTTTATGTACAAGAGAAGATCATTCCATGAGGGTCATGGGGAAATTGCCCACTCATATTTGTAATCTGTGCAGGATGCCATGTTGTTTGTAGTGTCAAACTTCAATAAGTGATAAGATAATGGTCCTCATGGATTCAAATGCCATTCACAGAGAGAGGATAATCGCCCATCAGCAGGTCCACAGTAGAGGTGGTCATGAGCAAAGGGAAAACCCATACTGCTAATCTGTACAAGAGGTCATGTTGGTTGCAGGGTCAAACTACAAATCGTGATAAAACACGGGCCCATATGGATGAAAGCTGCCATACATGGAGGGAAGATAATCTCCCATCAGCAATTTTACAGTAGAGAAGGTCATGAGCAAAGGGCAAACTCATACCTGCAATCATGTTGTCTTTAGGGTCAAACTTCAATAAGTGATAAGACAAGGGTCCATATAGATGCAAGACACCATTCATGGAGGGAGGATAAACTCCCATCAGCAGATTAGCAGTAGGGAATGTCGGAAGATCAGCTTGTAACGAAATGTCAATGGGGCCATTGGTCATTCTGGAAGAATACGTGTGGTGCAAGAGTATATATTGACAACGCGGGAGGTTCTATTGACAGTGCAGGAGTGTATATTGACAATGCAGGAGTTTATATTGACAGTGCAAGTCTCTGTTGACAATGCAGGAGTTTCTATTGACAGTTCAAGAGTCTCTGTTGACAGTGTAGGAGTATATTGACAATGCAGGAGGCTCTGTTGACAGTGAAGGAGTCTATATTGACAAAACAGTATCTTCTATTGACAGTGAAAGAGTCTCTGTTGACAATGCAGGAGGCTCTATTGACAACGCAGGAATTTCTATTGACAGTGTAAGTCTTTATTGACAGTGCGTGAGTCTCTATTGACAAAGTAGGAGGCTCTATTGACAATGCAGGAGGCTCTATTGCCAGTGCAGGGGTCTATAGTGACAATTCAGGAGTTTCTATTGACAGTGCAAGAGTCATTGTTGAAAGTGCAAGAGTCTATTGACAATGCAGGAGTCTACTGACAGTGCAAGAGTCTTTATTGACAGTCCAAGAACACACTCATACTGGCAATGTGTACGTGCAGGAGGTTCTGTTGGTTGCATGGTTAAGTTTGAATAAGTATTAAGACAAAGGCCCATATGGACTCACACAGATCCACAGTAATACATGTTGGAAAGATCAGTTTTGGTCATTGTCCATTCTGGAAGAGTCCATATGAGGCGCTGAAATCTCCATGTGTGCAAGATGAGACCATTTCATCGCACAGGTGATTTTGTTTGGAAGAAACATTTCAAGAGTACAAGAGGAACAAACGAGTTGCATTAAAGATCATTTCCCTGCGCACTCCAGAGACGAAAAGGCGTGTGTTTCTGGTGCAATCCACCCGTGTCTAGTACTAAATCATCTTGCAACAATGTTTCGATTTAGCGCTTCGTATTTACACACGTGGAGTACAAGACACTCAAAGAAGAAGAAAAAGAAGAAAAAAAAAGAAACCGTGGAATTGCAAAAAAAAAAAAAAAAAAAGGCACGGTTGCCTTATGTATCGTATCTCCGCTGTTCTTAATGCCCATTTGAAGGGGCTCCACGTCGCTGACCATATGGATTTTATCTCCTCGTATAGGATACTTGAATAGCGGTGTTGTATTCCGTTTATTTAAAAAGAAAAACGAATCCGAGAGTGTGTGTGATGAAAATCCCCTGGATCATTACTGGAACTTCGAATATCAGGCTTTACCCTGCACATGACATCTTCGCTTTTACAAGATTGCTGGAGTTTATTTTTCTGCTTGTCGATGAAAGTGGATTGTTGTTCGTTGTCATCACCAATTCCGTATATAGTTGCCTCGTTTCAACAACGTCGTAAACCCATTTGCAGTATTGCCCTTTTTATCACTCTGACTTTCAAAGTTGAGACATGTCGTGTACGTGTGGCTGGCCCTTAAGTAAAATAGTACCCAACGTAAAAAAAATAAATTTGTAATGTAACCTGTTTTAGATTTGTGGGATTGTGTGACATATAGTTTTTCTGTAGAATTTTCAACACTTTATGGTGTAAAATAGCAGTTTATCCTTGAGGGTTGAAGATTACAAATTTTTAGTTTTATTTAACGTTTGCTCACTTTTAGATATGGTTTAACTGAAATTTAGCATTGTCAAAGTGGTAAAATAATGTATCTAACTGAACAAAAAGTGACAAAAAATTTCAGTTTCAGAACTGCAGTTATTCGGAAAAACTATACAGTTGCTTATTTTCAGGTGTATAATGAAACAAAAAAAACTGCAGTTTTTCTGCCATTTCGAACTATGGATTTTCTGTCATTTAGAACTACAGGTTTTCTGTCATTTGGAACTACAGTTTTTCTGTCATTTGGAACTACATTTTTTCTGTCATTTAATTGGAACTAGTTTTTCTGCCATTTTTAAGTACAGGTATTTTGCAAAAAAAATGCAATTTCTGTACCACTAATAATTGGCATAATTGTTCCATTAAATCCACTTTACTGCAAAAATACTGCAATTAATTTGAATTCCAATACGTACTCTTTCCCACCGAAGGGGGAAACGGTCCCGCAAAATCAAATCCCCATTTTTCTGCTGGTCCTTCCA